>JAMKCH010043992.1:0-153131 GCA_023653785.1 Ophioderma brevispina | reverse complement strand
GAATGATCTTTTTCTTTTTTCACCCCTGCGGTGAATCATATTTTATTTATCATACAGAATATCCAAGACCGTTGCTTTCTGATAGGTAAGACGAACATACATTATTATTTCAAACTAACGGGTTTTTTTGTGTCCTTTGGCACGATATATTGAATTGTCCGGTGGTAAAAAATCGTTCAATTTTGAAAATGAAGATATGTGGTTCACTTTCACCCTTGTTTCAAACCACAAAGTATGTGTATTTTTATGTTTAAAGGTCGTGCATTCACTTGTACCACTGTAATGACATATGTAGGCTAACATAGAATAAGGTTTAGGTCATCATTTATTTTCATACGATGGTGACCAAGTCTCATTTAATATAGCAACTCACTCCAAATGAATCAAAACAGATTACATCAATGCAGACCACAAACCACAAACCGATTTAGGCGCCCTTTATGTGTGGGCCGGTCATGGGTTTTTCTCATTGCCCTCACGGTCTCGTCCTCCGGGTCCGTTTTTCATCATTAACATCAAAATGAAGCCTTTCAGTAAGTTGATTTTCCACTCCGAGGTTTTGGAATTATAACAATAGTTCCCGATAACATATAACAAAAGAAAAAACAATTCGTCAAGATTTCGCTTAAACCAATGGCAGCTGTCTAAATTTTGGATTTCCTTGGCCGCCACTGCCTATTTATTATCAGACGGATGGCGGTCAAGCATCATTCGATATATCACTCACTAAATTAATCAACAGACAATCAGACTGCAAACCACAAACCTATTTGGGTGCTTTGATGTCGGGACGGATGGTGTTTTCATGGCCCCTTTACGTCCCCATCCTGGTCCGTTATTTTTATATATAATGTTTAAAAATACCGTTACAGTGGAGTTAATTCTTCATTTTTAAACGTTTTTGGAATAAGCAAATTATTGCTTGATAACATCAAAAATAATCAGGATTTTTCGTCAATATTTCGGATTTACGTTTTTAAACCAATGATTTCGTCCTAAATTTGGGATTTCTTGCCTCCATCCGCCTGTTTCCTGTGGAAAGACATTTAACGCCCTCAACGGGGTATCGTCACATGCCTCTGGCGTAAAACACATATTTGAGAAAAGATAAGGGAACGCTCCTTTTTTATTAGAATTTGCAGCATGACAAAGAAAAATCTAGCCTTGAGGTATTTTCTCTATAGTCCTATTAAAGGCATATTCAGTTATTTAAAGGACGCCCTCAACTTCATACTATTTTGAATTTTGACATCGGAATGCAATACTCCAACTGGTTTAGGCCAAAAATGTTAAAGTGCAGAATTTGAGCTACTTATGTAATAAAAGGCCGTCGGCGACCTTTAATTCGATAGGGCCTATTATCGTAATACCCCGTATTAGGCGGCATAGTGCATGTAATCTGAGTTATGTCCCAAAATGGCAGGTGTACGTTGAGAAGTCCATACAATTAACTACACTGGTCACCATTGAAATAAAGCTTTCCCCAAATCTCATCTTAAACACATTGTATAAGGGGGCCAAATATAATCCTTCATAATTAACGCGTTTACTTCTTATTTTTGGTAAATACTTAATAACCTTTGGGGGGGGTGGGCACTTCTTATTGTTGGTTTCACCTTTGATCACAGTAGGCGACTCTATTTGCTCAGAATCAAATTGTTTTTTTTTGGTAAAATTTCAAAATTACGTATTTTCATAAGCAAAAAAGTTGCTAAACGAAAAATGTGTCCTTTAACTTAATTAAAAGAAAACCCAAATACTGAATTTGCCCTTAGATGCCAGGGTCTCATATTCATTACAAGAATCAGAGAGATTGGAATACGTAATAATCGAGTAGTGTAAAGAACATATCCACGGATATCAAGGGAAAGTCGTTCAATTTTAAATGAGCATATGCAGTTTTTAAATCCTATCCTCCCTATACCTGCCCGAAAGCGTACCTACAAATACAAATTCCTAAGTTCAATACCATAACTTTGAACTATTACGATTTCTTAAAAGCACTCATCACATTCCACACCATCTTCTGTTTTAACACTCTTTAGAAATGAAAAATGGCCAATATTGTCGATACGAAGAGTACATTTAACCGTATATTGAATCATACCAGGGTATAACTGATCTCAAGTAAAAAGTTTAGGTGCGGAGTTGGCAGTTAACACAGCCTGTCAAATAATGATTTCAATAACTCTTAATGCACATAACCCATGCCGAGATACTGCCTTCTACTGTCAGTATGCTATACCTTACACCCAGAACTCAAAAATTAAAAATTCCGCTTATATTTGCAATGTGGAATATGCGAGACTGTGTAAATTTCAGATATTAATTGAATTTTATTTGATTTGTCCGATCGAACATTTTAGTCATAGAACTGTCTTGGCATACCAATTTCACATGTGGAACAGAGGCTTTTTATTTACCTTGCTGCACAATTCCGTCCTAGTGGTTGCTTAGAAAAATAGGATACGGTTCCTACCTCACTTAGAAGTTACCTTCCGTGGTTGCCTTTAACGATTTGCATGCAGATCAATAAATTTCCAATAATTTTAGAACTCTTGGAACTTTTGGCGAGATATAAGTAACACTACAATTGTGTATTTTGTAATCAACAACTCAAACAGAATTAAAAATGAGATAAGCTAATTACTCCGAGGATTAATTTGAAATCTGAAAACTAATGTTGTCCTTTAAAATAACTTTCCACAGTGATCTTAAAGGGGATTTCCATGATTCACAGCCTCGCCCTGACTTACTTAAATAAGTAAGATTTTACTATTACCTGAACAGTTTGGCTATATGGTGTATGTGTGCCTATCTTACAAGCAAATCGCTTTCAATTCTAAAAAAACTCGTACTTTTGTATTTTAACAGACAAAAATAAATGCATTGACCTATATGCCTGCCTGATACGAACAATTTCTTCATAACATGAAGTCACTTCAAAATCAAATGATTTTTTGAAATACCTATTGCATGAGCATAAACAAAAACGAAGGCGTTAGAATTATAACTGAACCTTTAATCCTACATTTATGTATTGATATAAACGACTGGTCGAATGTTGGGTGTTTTCTTTTAAATACTTGGAGATGTCATTATTTTGTCCCTCGTTGCACATCTCGTTTCACTTACGAGGTGCTTGGTAGTGAATACTAGAGGCGGTCCTGTGAGGTTTGGGATGGCTCCAATAGGATTCAACTATCTAGTATTCACTATCACCTTGCTTTTGCAAACAGAATTACCGCCTGTGCTGTGACCTGTTTAAACTGAGGTCGAACAACACAGTCATGATAAGGTTAGAGAAAAGAAAACACAAATACTGTATTATTACCGTTATAGTTTTGTGAAAAGTGAGTTATGATTGGATGTTTAGCCTACAGAGTTCTAGAGTTTACACAAACCACATAAATTATTTGAGGAAGAGTAGTGACAAAACCAATGATAAAATATTTCGTCTTCTTTGAAAAAAAATTCTATAACATTCTATGTTTTTCTATTTTCAATAAAAACTGGAGCAAATCGATGCGATTAAACCAATGATGTGGCTGAGAAGCCCTTGATTTAATGCGGGATTGTCATATTTGATTTGTCTAATTTCTGCCTTTGACTTTAGTGATTCGGGATAAGGAATCCGAGTATAATGTGAAAAAAAAGGCAAACATTCCTAATTTTCAAATTACATGAGTATCAGTTTGTGTTTGTTTTTAATGCGTACTGATCTTATCGGATTACCTGGAGATTAAAAAATCAGTTAATGATTCTGTTTGAAGGGTCTAAGGGGATTCGCCATATAAGATGTAAACTTAGTACGTGATATAACACATAGGTATAAACATCGAATCAAATCCCTTACACTAACAACTGCTACAACTTCTGAGCTATTGCCAGATGTGTTTCCTATTTTGACTCCTTTAGATAGACCCCGTGGTATATGCCCATTGTTGAGAGCAAAACATCTCCTTAGGGGACTAAATCTTTTACATGATAGTCACAGACTATCAATATGAATTAAAACGTTAGAGAGAGAAAAAGAAGTCGATGTTCGGCCACCTGCGGACCATTGCAGGATAGCCATTTGAATGCTTTTATATAGCCTTGTAATGAACTGGCTTGATTTCAATGAACTATCATCAGGAAAGTATGGACATGATATAGTTCTTTAAAGAAAAGAAAATTTGGTTCCTTTATAGAGTTTTATTAATATATAACATTTATATTAAGGAGGCCCGACTCAGATTTTCGTGATTGATTTATTAATTCTTGTCATACCCGTTATTGTAAAATCCCTCTTTAAAGCGAAGGTCCTTTAGTGCCTCATTAAATTACCCTTAAAGAGTATTGGCAACCTTAACGACACCGAATTGTTATGAAGGCCAATGCATGATGGTCCTGACATAGATCCAGGCTAAATGACCGGGAAAAATGGACATTTCTGTTTTTGCTTCGCGAAGCCCGTTATAAAAAATTTATGTGCTAATTCCTTTTGTTCTGGACAGTTTGTGTCCATCCGGCCAAAGGATTTATAAAAGAAAATGCACATCCATCCTCTGTTCACACTAGGAGCAACTGGAGCTCCGGTTCTTTGTAAAACGCGCCATGATAGAGGGATATTATAACACAACATGAGGATTCCCTTACCGCTAGTTTTATTTATATAAGAAAGCGGTTCATATGGTTTTTTTTAAAAAGGAATCCTAAGACTATCATGAGAGGAAAACAGCTGCAAGATAGTTGTTGCGACATTTACGGAGAGAAACATCATCTTTTGTTCATTCCAAAACGTTAGAAAGAAGATAGAAAGTAAGAAAGTAATTCCAGGTAATCTCTTACTGTACAAACTACCTACATCATAATTGATAACGACAGTAGGAGTTATTGTGCGCGCTTTCCTTTTCCATCGGTCAGAATTATTGTTATAATATTATTTAAGGGGCACCAAGCCAGTTTTGGACTTTCATCTACCTGAGTTCTTCTTTATTATCCTTTAAGATACAGTTAGGTTACTGACAGTTCTTGTAGGTTAATAAGATTTTTCCATTAAGTGGAAATGGTATACGACTTTAGTATTTCAGTAGCGCCCAAGGGGTGGTACATTAGAGAAAATATCAACAAAACACTCAAATAAATTTATAGATCGTAGTTATTATTCCGAACCCATACAGACATGTTTATGTCTATAATCATGTCCCCATCTTCATCTTATGCTTACCATAAGTACGTAACCATTCATCGGTTTCATTTGAACTACCGCCGGCTTATACAAGACATAAATACTATTTATTGTCTCTGGTTTATGTCGAGAAGAAGATCAATGCTCTTCCTTATTTGTAACTAAGATTAGCACCATATGCAATTGAAAATTCATTCGACCAAGATTTTAGGGCATGTCGTCACGCAAGAGTGTACTTGATATCTTTTTCAAGAGAAGTGGCAATTTTTTGTTAAAATTGGCGCCATAATTGTAGGCTAATTAGGCCTTCGTAGGTGTAGATTCGATTTTGTTTCACCAATTGATAATTAGCCTACGTAGGTGTGATCGACTTGTCGCACTCAAATGAATTGTTCGCTTTTGAATGCAATCATGTAACTGTAAGTTTACAACTTTGTTTTCACTCAACGGAAACTTATTTGTGTAGTTACGCCATCTTAATAGCTAATTACTTCTTATTTAGTCGACGTGATGGGAAATAAAACTATTATAGTATCTTAAAATACAATTTAAATCGTGTGTAGTAATAATTTTGATTCGAAACTCGCTACTATAATGAAACACCAATGCTTCTCCTATAAAATCATGCAAAATGTAATACGACGGTGTTGCACTCACATGACGATAAATATACATGTGTTGATTTGGCGACTGTAAATACAACTTTCAAATGTTTGCATATCATTATGATTATGCAACCACGTCCCCAGTATGTCGACGAAGCGTTGCGATTGTACCGCGTATTCCTCACACACATTGTTCTTTTACCATTCTATCTATCAGATACCGCTTTTTATCGCTCCATATGCGTGCTTGTACATGACTTGTGTAGCTGAAATTTGCGCGCTCCTCTCTTGTCAGCCTCAAGAGAATCAAAAGCCTTTTCAAAATCTCCATATCACGTACTTTAGTGAGTCCTTGATCTTTGACATATTTTGACTGCTTCTCTTTGTTTGGATAAGTTGTCGGAATATAACTGCTCTTATGTCAAGAGTTTGTGTTTCTTTAGCATGCTGCTTTTAAATCAAAGATATTTGCAGGCTGTAATAATACTGTGCACCAACGCCATTGAAAAAATCATGATGTAATGCCAAGTCTATTAATTAGGTTTTATCCCCTAGCGCTATAAACGCATTATCAAAGATACCCTTTAATGTATTCAAGAGACGCAAATTATGTTGATTTTCAATTAGTCTTTCGCTAGTTTTCCCCACTACATTTGGAAACAATTCAATGTATTTTAGTGTTACAAAAATACAATTTCAGGATAAAAAAACAATAACTTATATAAAAGTCATTAATCTCCTCCAATTGAGAAAATGTGAATAACATATGTTTAACAAATCTCAGACCAATCCGAAGGCGGAACTTCCCCAAAACATTTCCTTTTTTCGACTAGTGTTGAAACACATCTTCTCCCGTTGATTTTCATAATGCAACCCCTGACCTCATCGTATAATACACAGACCCGGGAAAAATTAGATACAATTTGAATACAGAACGGACTGTGAAAGCCTTACATCATGAATAGATTGATTTCTGATATCTTGCCATTGCTCTTCTATTTGTCGTACATTATTCAGTGTTTAACTCCCACACACCGATATGTTGCCTGCTATCTACTCTTCTCATTCCATTCTACTATTAAAGGTACCTACCCATTTATTGAGAACGCTGATAACAACGTCGATGTAAATCATATTTTATTCATACCTGATACATTTTATCCTATCCCGCAGCATACGCACCTGTTGAAATGCTTGACAAATACAAAAGCTGTTAATATATATTCAGACATGAAATGCTTTGGCGAATTACCCCTGTTTTGTCTATTTTTCGTACGATTTTTATTCTTAGGAGAAGTCCTACCCATATTGGCATAAGCCACGCTCGCCTTGCTGTAATAGCTGTTTTTTCATGGAAGGAAACTGCGTCAGATTTACATGCATTGTAGGTCTCCAACACAAGAAACCTGGTTTATATACCAACCGTATAGGTGAATGTCGAGTCCTATAAGAGTGAACGTTGGGTTTACCATCCAAAACATTCATGACATTAAAGGACACTGGCACATTGAAAAATTGTGCGCCCTCAAGATTTTTCAAATGGATATTTTTGCATGGTTGTAAAGCTTTAATATACAATAGCCCTCACCTGAAATGATTAGCAAATCAGTGCCATTATGGATAACAGAACGATCTTATAATTCAATACTGCCGGATCATTATTCAACAGACGACGAAACTGGCGTTTTAAACACAAGAAAACACCCGCCGGGGTTAATTCCCACGGCAGCACCCTGTTTGACCGGCCTGTGACTTTGTGGTTTACTATCAATGAGCACAACTATTAAATTCATTATAGACACATTTGTTGATTAAAGTTATGGCAAAACTTAAAAAGTTAGCCTACAGAGTACCTGTTCGTTGGCCTCTTATTAATCGTTTGGGGTATGTTAATTTTATGGTAAAATTAGTAGCTGTATTCTTCATGGCATAGACCATCACTTGCGAGCAAATTGAGAAATTTTCATATTTGTGAAATTGCCAGTGCCGCTTTAAGAAAAAAATAAAAAGTATAATTTATAATATTGTTTATCACCAACATAATAGGTTGCAATGTGATGTTTGTGCAGTTCTGATATCAATGACTGAAACGGATGTACACGTTCTTTTTCACACCCCTTAATGCTGGGGGCCACCATTTTCCCCAATAGTTATTGTCGTCACATTTACCACAACTAAACAAAAATCTGACCGGGGATCTTCGACAACATGGGCTAAATTCCTGTACGGATTTATTTTTTTAATAGCCTAGTAAACAGGTAAAGCCCATGCAACCTGAAAGGCAGTAACCAAATCAAATAGCTCATCGGTGTGAATGGAATTAAAAATAGCTTAAATTGTTGAGTTTAAAATTATTCGACGAGTATAATTCTCTGGTGAGTTCCCCAAGTACCCTTCTGTTGGCCTTTACAGCTGGGCAACGAAGAACCTCCTAATTCCATTTGAATGCACGTGGAGCATGACATATGGGCATTCCATGCAAGGGTCTCTTGCTGCTACGCTCATACAAATAGCATGACAAAGTTTCACACCGCTAAATATGAGTCCCATTCGTTTCTGTATAAAATGGGCGAGATGAAAACGTCATTTTCTGCTCAGACCTTAAAGCTAACATTCTTCTTGGAGATCATCAGATCTCCTACCCGATCAATCATGAAATTAGGGTAGTTATCCCAAAATTTTCGAGCTACTGGACCGTGAAGACTAGCATGCACCGTGAACCCTGGAGGTGAGAGCACTTTTTCAGTCACGTGTTCCCTGTAAGAATACGGTTAAAATTGGTTTGTCGGATCAAAATAACGTATCAATGTCAACCTTTTTTGATATTCCTACAGATTTTATACTTAATATTGATAGCAACCATGATTTGCAAGCCCCCCCAATCTCGCCCATTTTCTCACAGGTTTTTTGGGTATCCTTATGCGAGTCCGAAAAACACACCATCATTTGCAGCAGGGGCTGGACTCGCCTCTGTTTCTACTGTTATTTCCTTAAGAGATCTCAGATTTGCAAATTAATGCATTTCATGTCTATTTGAAACCTTCACATGTTGTAATCATTCATGAGAATAAAAATAGTCTTGTCCTAAAATATCCACATTCTGCTTATCGTTCTGAAGATTTCTTTTAAAGGGCTCACAGAAAAACAATATTTGTTTTCCATAGTTTTAAAGCATATATCAGAAACAAAATAACTTACTCTTTGCTCCTTATAGCGGCTGGCCTTTGAAAAGTGAAAAGAGGGGCTGACTCGGTGAAAAGAAACTTCCGAAAGCGTACATACAAAACACAAATTCCAAAGTTGAATACCAACTTTGGAGTTGGCAGTTACCTTTGGAACTAATGACAATTTCTAAAGGCACTCATCACATTCCACCCCATCTTCTGTTTATACACTCTTTAAAAATGAAAAATGACCAATATTGCCTATAAGAAGAGTACATTAACCATAGCATTGATATCATACCAGGGTTTACTCATCTCAGTAGCTAGGTGCGGAGTTGGCAGTTAACTACTGCATATCAAATAATGATTTCAATAACTTTTAATGCACGTAACCCATGTCGAGATACTGCCGTCTACTGTCAGTATGTTAATACCTTACCCCAGAACTCAAATATACGCTATATTTGCAATGTGGAATATGCGAGACTGTGTAAATTTCAGATATTGAATTTTATTAGATTTGTCCGAATCGAACATTTTAGTTCATAGACCTGTCTTGGCATACCAATTACCCAGTATGTTTGAGATCTAGACATTTCATAATGTGAAACAGAGGCTGTTTTATTTACCTTGTTGCGACATTCCCGTCCTAGTGTTTGCTTAGAAAAATAGGAATACGGTTCACTAGCTCACTTAGAAGTTGCCTTCCGTGGTTGCCTTTAACGATTTGCATGCAAATCAATAAATTTAGAAATCACGACTTTCAGCAGATAAAAGTAACACTACAACTGTATTTATAGACATCTATCTAAGTTGTACTCAAATGTGTTGCTTTAAAACTTTCAACTCAAACAGAATAAAAAAAAAATGAGATAAATTAATTAACACTTAAGTGCCCAAGCTAAAAAAACTTCCGTAGTGCCCAAGGGGGGGGGGGTTCCTAGGGACCCAACCCAGATAACCACTTTCCCGTGGGAGTTTGATCATGACACTAACACAAATAAATGGGGGTCACATAAGAACCACATACCCACAATAAAAATGAAAATCCGACCTTTGACCTAGACCTATGGCAATTGAAATTGTCCCTTCTTCTAACAAGATTGTTCGCACAGTTCCATCCTCAGCAACTCCATATAAGGTTTTGAACCAAAATAATTCATTATATCTACTCTAGAATAACCAATTAAAATAATCATTGCAAAATATAGCCAAATGTATACCATCTTGTATTTTTCTCAGAAACTTCAAAATCGCCTTATTTTCCTCATAGACTTACACAGTTAAGAGCACGGCATGACAAAATTAAAATTGATGCTATCAGCATATGAAAGGTTATTTGATTTAAGTATTATTAATTATTAATTAATTACCTCCTAAGGTATATATCTAAGCAAATAAATCCCAAGATTTAATTACTTAAAATTTTTAATTAGTAAAATATCTTGATTTTTTCACTTCCGTTAGTGCCCAAGGGGGGGGGGGTTCCTAGGGACCCAACCTAATTATTGTAATGAAGCCGTGGGCGGATTTAATTTTTTTTTTGTATCAGGAGAAGCGTATTCATAAATCAGACAATTAGCAAAAAACTCCTTGAAAATTTTGATTGCGTAACCGAGAAATCGCAAAAAAAATCAAATGTTGGGTACTATGGAACCCCCCCCCTTGGGCACTTAAGTGTTAAAGGTTGACTCAGAGATTTTTCCAATGAGGGCGCACTTAATTTTCAAACAATCATCTTTTTTGCATGTACATAATGCTTTTCTATACACTAATCACTGTGTGAAATAACTAAGTTCAAATCGAAAATCCTTCATATAAAAAATCACAACATTGTTATTAATGTAAAAGGAGTTTTAGTAGTTTCATGCAGTAAACATTTATGCACAGTAAAACAGTGCCATAGGATACTGTATATAACAAAAATTCCGTTTCATCTCTAACATTTGAATTAAGCATTTTTGGTGACTATCTTTATTTCTAGATGTAGATTACTATTTTTAATTACTACACAAAAAATACATTTCAAAATCTCTGAGTCAGCCATTAACTCGGCAGGAACCTTAATTTGAAAATATAAAAACAAATTTGTCTTTTAAAATAGACATTTCAACAGTGAAGCTTAAAGGGGACTTCATGATTCACAGCCTCGTCCCTGACTTACTTAAATAAGTAAGATTTTAATATTACCTGAACAGTTGGACTATAGTGTAGTGTGTGTGCCTAATCTTACAAGCAAATCGACCTATTCTTAAAAAAATCGTAATTTTGCATTTTAAACAGACAGAAATAAAACGCAATTGACCTATGATGCTGCCTGATACGAACAATTTGCTCATAACATGAAAGTCAAATTCAAAATCAAATTAATTTTTGAAATAACTATTGCTTGAGCATAAACAAAAACGAAGGCGCTAGAATTACGAAATGAACCTTTAATCCTAAATTGATGTAGTGATATAAACGAATGGTCGAAAATGTCGGGTGTTCTTTTAAAATACTGGAGATGTCATTATTTTGCCCTCGTTGCAATCTCGTTTCACGTTGACGAGGTGCTTGGTAGTGAATACTAGAGGCGGTCCTGTGAGGTTTGGGATGGCTCCAATAGTATTCACTATCACCTTGCTTGCAAACAGCATTACGCGCCTGTGACCTGTTGAAATGCACTCCAACAACAAAGTCATGATAAGGTTAGAGAAAGTATAGTGTATCATGTGTGAGGTTTTAGTGAAAAGAACAATTGTAATATTGAAGTATTAATATTGGAACATCAGTCGAATAATACATTCATTACCAAAATGGTTGGATATGAAGTAAAGTAGATAAATTCTTTTTGAAAAATATTACTCAGGAGCTTTAGCTTGCTACAGACAACTTTTGTATTATTAGAGGTAGATTATTTTCCGTTTCCCTCAAATTTTATAAAATGACATTAGAAATACTACGAAACATGTAGGAAACCTTTCGATTTTCCGGCACATCTTTTAGAAATGCAATGAAATAACCTAACGGAATAAGATATATTTAGAATGCCTGTATTTATTTTTGTTCGTAATTAAATAACCCCTACACATAGAAGTTGGCTTTAAAACTACGACAAACTGGCGATAAATTTGGTCCGTGAGACACGCTGTACGCACACAGTAAAATAATTATTGTTTTTTTTACTGAGAATACTTTGCACAATTTTAGATCCGCCAGCTTCATTTGGCCAAATTTTCTTTTAAACTGGTTGCGATTCCGTGGTAGATGTCTTTTAGTACACATAGAACCCGTGTCAGAAAAGAACTGAAGCGCTTTATAAATAAAAGGGTAAGATTTAAATTTTTAAGGAAATGTGACAAGAAAAGCAAATACTGTATTATTGTAGTTAGTTTTGTGAAAATTTAGTTATGCTCCGAATAGCCTAAACATTTCTATGGTTTAGACTAAACACGCATTTGACGGAAGTGACAAAACCAATGATAAAATATTTCGCTTCTTTGAAAAAAAAAATCTATAACATTCATATGTTTTCTATTTTCAAGAAACTTGAGCAAACCGATGCGATAAACCAATGATGCTGAGAAGCCTTGATTATACTGCGGGATGTTATATTTGATTTGTCCAATTTCTGCCTTTGACTTTAGCAGTGATTCGGGATAAGAATCCGAGTACAATGTGAAAAAATGGCACACATTCCTGATTTTCAAATTACATGAGATCAGTTTGTGTTTTAATGCGTAGCTGATCTCGTTACGGATCCCTGGAGATTAAAAAATCAGTTAATGATATCTTTGAAGGGTCTAAGGGGATTCGCCATAGTTAGTACATGATGTAATAGTATAAACATCGCATCAATCTTAAACTCAACAACTAGTTACAACTACTGAGAGTATTGTAGACGTGTTTCATATTTTGACTCCTTTAGGTATATGACCATTGTTGAGAGCCAACATCTTCTTAGGGACTAACTGTTACATTATCAGTCAAGACTGTCAATCTGAATTAAAACGTGAAGAGAAAAGTAGTCGATTTCGGCCACCTGGAGAGCCATGAATGCATTTTATATAACCCTTTGTAATGCACTGGCTTGATTCAATGAAACTATCATCAGAAACGTATGGACATGATATCGTTCGACCGCCACTTTAAAGAAAAGAAATTTGTCCTTATACAGGGTGTCTCAGAAATTCAAAAGTAAGTATCACATTTTAGAAATTTAAAAAGAATCTTAAAAACCGCCACTTTAAAGAAAAGAAATTTGTCCTTATACAGGGTGTCTCAGAAATTCAAAAGTAAGTATCACATTTTAGAAATTTAAAAAGAATCTTAAAAAACCGCCACTTTAAAGAAAAGAAATTTGTCCTTATACAGGGTGTCTCAGAAATTCAAAAGTAAGTATCACATTTTAGAAATTTAAAAAGAATCTTAAAAAACAATTACTTTGTAACATTTTAATGTAAACATCACTCGATTCGGTTCAGTAGTTGAAGAAATAAGCGATTATGTAACACATATCAATGGACACTTCCTTCCAAGTTTGCTCACAATAATGCAGATTTGATGTTAACTGCCGCTGATTACTCGTGTTATCTGTTCAAGTTGTTTTCTTTTCATTCCCCAAAGAACCGGCCTTGTCTAATGTTTTGTGAGTTCAATGACATTTTGTTCGTTTTATTATTGTAATAAACAATTACCATGACAATTATAACAAAAATCCAACAAGAAAAACAAAGCATGGTAAATAACAAGAATGGTTATCTTTATTAGAAAACAACACCAATAAAATCTGTAGAAAATGTGAAATATGTTAGTTGAACTAGGGGGCGGCACTGCATAGAATGAAAAAAAAAAAAAAAAAAAATAGTTAGTACATGATGTAATAGTATAAACATCGCATCAATCTTAAACTCAACAACTAGTTACAACTACTGAGCGTATTGTAGATGTATTTCATATTTTGACTCCTTTAGGTATATGACCATTGTTGAGAGCCAACATCTTCTTAGGGACTAACTGTTACATTATCAGTCAAGACTATCAATCTGAATTAAAACGTGAAGAGAAAAGTAGTCGATTTCGGCCACCTGGAGAGCCATGAATGCATTTTAAATAACCCTTTGTAATGCACTGGCTTGATTCAATGAAACTATCATCAGAAAAGTATGGACATGATATCGTTCGACCGCCACTTTAAAGAAAAGAAATTTGTCCTTATACAGGGTGTCTCAGAAATTCAAAAGTAAGTATCACATTTTAGAAATTTAAAAATAATCTTAAAAAACAATTACTTTGTAACATTTTAATGTAAACTTCACTCGATTCGGTTCAGTAGTTGAAGAAATTAGCGATTATGTAACACATATCAATGAACACTTCCTTCCAAGTTTGCTCACAATAATGCAGATTTGATGTTAACTGCCGCTGATTACTCGTGTTATCTGTTCAAGTTGTTTTCTTTTCATTCCCCAAAGAACCGGCCTTGTCTAATGTTTTGTGAGTTCAATGACATTTTGTTCGTTTTATTATTGTAATAAACAATTACCATGACAATTATAACAAAATTCCAACAAGAACAACAAAGCATGGTAAATAACAAGAATGGTTATCTTTATTAGAAAACAACACCAATAAAATCTGTAGAAAATGTGAAATATGTTAGTTGAACTAGGGGGCGGCACTGCATAGAATGAATTGAGAAGTTTACTCAATACTTTAACAAGTGGATAAATTGAACATTTTTTACATTTAATTTTACTTCACATTTGTTGTCATGCTGGATATACAAATCTTGAAAGCATTTTATGAAAATGGAAAAGCTACACATCTGAATCAATTCTTAGCAAACAGAAAAAGGTGATCATTTGGTGGTTGAAACCTAGTTGAATATCAAACTTTACTTCGTTTTCAATATTAATTTAAAAGCACTTTTCTCGAAAGCTGCCGGATGATATTCAATTCAAATTAAATGAAATAAGGATTTACGACAGCCATGGTATTGTCAAAAAGACTGAAGATGTCGCTGCCATTTCTTCATATTTCTTCAATTTTTTTAAGTGAAAAAGAAAAGATGTAAATTTCTTTTGTAATGTATGTGCAATATTATGTTCAACCTGGTGCAAAATATAATTTATTGTCTTATTTTGTTTTAAAGAAATAAAATGAAAAAAGAAAATGAAAGAAGAATTGATTATTTCTCGCCTGTTCTGTCTGAATCACTTTATTACAAAACTTGGAAGGAAGTGTCCATTGACATGTGTTACATAATCGCTTATTTCTTCAAAACTACTGAACCGAATCGAGTGTGGTTTACATTAACATTTTGAAAAATAATTGTGGTGTAAGATTCTTTTTAAATTTATCAAATTTGATACTCACTTTTGAAGTTATGGTCACCAATAGTTAGGGTGTAATTCTTTCTGAGACACCCTGTATAAAGTTTCTTATTAATATTATAACATTTATACTTAAGGAGTCCGACTTCAAAATTTCGTGATATAATTCTTATCATACCCGTTATTGTAGAATCATTTTAAAGCGAGTCCTTTAGTACCTCATTAAATTACCCGCGTCAACCTTCCTGAACAGCATTGTTATGAAGGCAATGCATGCTGTCCTGACATAGATCCAGGCTAAATCGACCAGGGAAAAATGGACATTTCGTGTTTTTGCTTTCGAGAGCCGTATAAAATTTATGCTAATTCCTTTGTCTGGACAGTTTGTGGTCCCTCCGGCAAAGGATTTATAAAATAATATGCACATCCATCCTCTGTTCACACTAGGAGCAAATGAGCTCATGTTCTTTGTGAAACGCGCATGATAGCGGAATATAACACAACCTGAGGATTCCCTTACCGCTAGTTTCATTTATACTAATAAGGTTCATAAGGTTAAAGAGGAATCATAAGAATATCATGAGAGAAACAGCTGCAAGATTAGTTTCACGACATTTTACTGGAGATGTAAAATCACCTTTTGTTCAAATAGAAAGTAATTGCAGTTAATCTCTTACGGTGCATACAACCTACATCATAAATGATAATGACAGTAGGAGTTATTGTGCGCGCTTTCCTTTTCCATCGGACAGAATTATTGTTATAATATTATGTAAGGCGCTCCAAGCCAGGTTTGGACTTTCATCTACCTAATAAGTTCTGCTTTATCATACCTTTAAGATACTATTTAGGTTACTAGTACAGTTCTTGTATTGTTAATAAGATTTCTCCATTAATGGAAATGGTATGACAGGACTTTTAGTATTCAGTAGCGCCCAAGGGGTGGTACATTAGATAGAATATCAACAACACTCAAAGTTAAAATTTCATGAGATCATAGTTATTAATCCGAAACCATACAGACATGTTGATGTATACTAATCATGTCCATTTGTATCTTATGCTAAACCATAAGTACCGTCAGCATTCATCGTGTTTCATTCGAACATACCGCCGGCTTATACCAAAGACATATATAGCTATTTATGTCTCTGGTTTATGTATAAACTAAAAGAAGATCAAATGCGTCTTCCTTATTTTAACTTAGATTAGCACGCATACTGCAATTGAAAAATTCAGTCGACCAATATTTTAGGGAAGGTACTTCACGCAAGAGTGTCAACTTGATATATATTTCAAGAGACAGTCTCAATTTATTGCATAATTAGTAGGCTAATTAGGATTACGTAGGTGCAGATCCGATTGTTCAGACAAAAGTGATAATTAGTTATAAGGTGTTGAGTGGAATTGGTTCACTCAAAAAAGAATTCTTTTGATGCAATAATGTAACTGTAAGTTTACAAAATTTGTTTGCCCACACGGGGCGAAAAATCATATGGTAGTTACGCCGTTTAATTAGCCAATACGCTTAATTAGTCGGACTTGAGTGGAAATAAAATATTCATAATATGCTTAGAATGTCTTTGTGTGGCTTACTAAATTTCTTTCGAAAACTCGCTACTAAATGAAACAAAAATGGCTCTCCTATAAAATCATGAAAATGTAGATACGACTGTGTTGCACTCACATGACGATAAATATACTGTGTTGATTTGGTGACTGTAAATACAACTTGCAAATGTTTGTATATCATGAATGATATGCAACAACTTCCGACAGAATGTCGACGAATCGTTGCGATTGTACGTATTCCTCACACACATTGTTTTGTTAACCATTCTATCTATCAAGATCCCGGCGTTTGTCATCGCTCCATAATGATTGCTTGTACATGACTTGTGTGGCAGAAATTTGCGAGCTCCCCTCTTGTCAGCCTCAAAAGAGAATCAAAAGCCTTTTCAAAATCTACATACACGTACTTTATTGAGTCCTTGATCTTTGACATATTTTGACTGCGTCTCTTTGTTTGGATAAGTAGTCGGAATAATAACTCCTCCTATTTTCAAGAGTTGTGTTTTCTTTAGAATTCGTGCTTTAAATTCAAAGATAATTTTGCAGGCTGTAATAATACTGTTCACCAGACTACATTGAGAGAAACAATCATTTTGGTGGATTGCAAGTATTATTAATGAGGTTTGTTTATCCTTAGAGCGCTATAACGCAATTAGGAAATAGCTTTACCCTTTTCTAGTGTCCAAGGGACGCAAATAATGTTGATTTTCAATCAGAGTCTTTCTCTAATTTTCCCATAGTTTTGAAAACTAAATTTCAATGTATTTTATTGTTACAAAATAGCAAATTTCACGATTAAAAACAATAACTTTTATAAAGTCAGCTCCCAAAACTTCTTTAGGATGTCAAAAGAAATTCATATAATGCCAATTCTTGAGCTCCTGTTTCAAGCAAAAAGTCGGCGACATAATACGAATAAGATAAATATCCTTTTTTTCGACTAGTGTTGAAACACATCTCCCGTTGATTTTCATAATGCAACCCGTACCTCAATTCGTATAATACACAGACCCGGGAAAATTAGATACAATTTATGAATACAGAACGGACTGTGAAAGCCTGTAACACATAAATGATTGAATTTCTGATATCTTGTCATTGCTCTTCTATTTGTCGTACATTATTCAGTGTTTAACTCCCACACACCGATATGTGCTTGGACTATCTACTCCTTCTCCGTTCCATTCTACTATTAAAGGGACCTACCCATTTATTGAGAACGAAGATAAACAACGTCAGATGTAAATCATATTTTATTCATACCTGATACATTTTTATCCTATCCAGCAGCATTCGCACCTGTGAAATTATTGCGAATGCTTGACAAATATAAAAGCTGTTAATATTTTATGCAGACATGAAAATGCTTTGAATTACTCGGTTTTGTCTATTTTCGTACGAATATTTTATGTAATAGGAGAAGTCTACACAGAGTGGCATGAGCCATGCTCGCCTTGCTATGCTAGCTGTTAGTAATTGAATGGAAAATGTGTCAGATTTACATGCAGTAATGTTGGTCCTTCCAATACAACCAAAAAATGTTTATCAACCGTGTAGGTGAATGTCGAGTCCTATAATGATAAGTGGGAACATCATGCAGGTTCACCATCCAAATCGTTCAAACTAGTTTCCAAACTAGTTTCTTGTACGTGAACGGCTCGATTTTTTATTAAAAAATGATAACTAAGTCGATGACAAGCATTTAACTTCTTTTATATGAAAGATAATCGTCATAGAATTACTTGTGGTCTTAAAAGTTTGAAAATGGGGAAAAAAGCAAATTAATGAAAATGTGGCTGTGAAACGTATTGTTATTCAGGTGCTTACAAAAATAGTCGTCAGAAGAAAATGAAGTGGAAGACAAGCCATTGACATGTTTTATATGAAATATAATTGGTTTAAAAAGGATTACTTTAAGACTCAATTGAAGAAAGAAATCGTCCTTGGTTTCGAAATCCACAAAATCTATGAAAATTGGTCAAAAATCCAAAATGGCGGATATGCAATAAATGATCAGGGACGAACCCTGTATATAGATGCAAGGTATTCACTTTAGAATACGGTTGTTACCAACATAATCTGGTGGTAATATGTGATGCTTTGTGTATATAGTTCTGATATCAATGACGGAAATGGATGTCCACGTTCTTTTTCACACACCTTAATGCATGGTGGCACCATTTCCCCCCAAGAGTTATTGTCTTCACATTTACCACAACTAAAGAAAAATATGACTGGAGATCTTCGTCTACATGGGCTAACATTCCTGTACGGTTTTATTTTTTTACTAGACTAGTAAAAGCCAATGCAACCTGAAATCAGTGACAAATCAAAGAGCTCATCGTTGTGAATGGAATTAAAAATAGCTTTTAAAAATGGTTGAGTTTAAAATTATTCGACGGGTATAATTCTCTGGTGAGTTCCTCAAGCACCCTTCTGCTGGCCATTACAGCGGGGCAAAGAAGAACCTCCTAATCCATTTGAATGCACGTGAAACATGACATATGGGCATTCCATGCCAGGGGCTATTGCTGCTTCGTTCATACAAATAGCATACAGAAAAGATTGCTATAACATTATCATTACAAGCTAACTGGATAAGTTGGGTTATATATGCTCAAATGGCCGAAATTGGCTTAATGTCAACTCGGAATAACCGGATCACATGAATAGGAATTTGCAAACTGTTCAAGATACAGATATCGTGGTGTGTGGCCGGTCACATCACTGTCAAATTTTCATAAGACTTCAAAGTTGCTTAGGGATAGCGTGGTCTAGTGGTAAGGCGTAAATTTCTGGTACAAAGGGTCCCGATTCAAACCCCAGTGCTAGTTTTGCAAAGAGTAGGGTTAAACACCTGTATGATGCAGTCCATCCCAGTGAGACTGAGCGAGTTAGGTACACATTCATATTCTTACTCACCGTGTAGCCCAGACCTTATGCTACTCCATGTGTACTCTTAGCTCTACTTCAGGGGTATTCCCTTGGTGCATTATTGATATAGGACCTGTACTTGTGAAGTACACAAGGCACTGGGTGCACAACAGCTATGTTTACTTAGCAGTACCCATCACATAATGTTAAAGCAATATTAGCACACATTTTTTGAAGAGCGCCCCCAATATTCAAAGTGATATTTTGGGGGAAGGCACAGTTTACGTTGGTAATTGTCTAGAAACATACCTCTTCGAAAGAGATGCTAAAAGTGCGTATTTATCATAAAATAAGCGATTTTATAGTAGAATTGGGATCCAGATTGGACTTAACGCAGAGCTGGAAATGCTCGTTTTGTCCGTCCATGATGAATAGTGCCACCTCGTGAAGATAACCTCTAACTTGCTTGCCTAAATGCCCTAAACCAATAAAACAACTAATGATGGCGTATACACGGACATGCGCTATTTCCTAGCTATTCATATTGGAAGGGGGCCGTTTTCAGCGCCGTTATTTATTATCGGGGACCCCCGATAATAAACAAAATTCCTGTCGTTTGTGACACATAGATTTTCGAGCTTTTAAAACCATTCACAGGTATAGTTTACTAGCCGTTTACCCATGAAACCGTGTAAAAATCTCAATTTTTTTTGAAATTGGGGGCGCTCTTCAAAAAATTTGCTTATTGCTTTAATGTACTAATTTAGTTTCCTGCTGGTGACTGACAGGTAAACATGGAGCCACCAATAGTGGAGTATATCTGCCGCTACTCGGGAGTACTTTCACAGGTACCAGCTGCATAGTCGGCAGCACTTTGGTCCGTAGAGGGCGCCAAACATTCATTGCTGTTGTGACAATTTTTAAGCTTAGTAACATTTGCATTTGAGTTGAGCCTCACCAAAACCCCATATGACATTTTGTGTAAAAACATATAACACAGGTGACCAAAATGTTAAAGAATGGATAAGATTACTAAATAATCACACAGATCTCAAAGCTCACTTGCAGGTACTCCCGTATAGGGTGACTAGTGGTTAAGGTACTGAGTGTGTACCTTGGTGGATGATTACCTCCACTTTAACTCGTGGCCGGCGATGTGGTACCCATGCGATTGGGTGCTCTGTGGCTATTTAACAAGTACTTCAAAGGTACTCACAGAAGAGATTGGTTGTGTACCAAATGCATTACGCGTCAGGTAGTAGTGACAACACACCAGTGTAAAAACATTAGCCACTGTGTGACGAAGAGTTACCAGATCGATGGGTAGATTCAAGGTTGGAATTAGGATCAAACCATTGGAAATATTAGGGATAAGACATGGCGCAAGGGAAATCTTTGTCCATATATGCAGTTTTTCAACACTGTTGAATGAAATGGCATAAATTACTTCAAAACATGCGTGATCATCCAGGTACTGGTACCTAGATGACCCAGATGCTAGCTGACAACTTATGCAACCTATCCGGCAAGCAAACATCTTATTGCCTCTTCATGCATAAGCCGGACTGACCCTAATTGCTGGCATCAGTGCACTTGATTTCTCTTAACAACAATCCAATTTAGTTGACAAAATAAAAGTTTCTCATCTTTGCAGAAAGTTGCACTTGTGTTATTCCATATCTTGTTATTCTTGCATCCCGTGAATAAAATGCGTCTTCAGACAGTGACATAACAAACACAAGCGGACAACGAACTTTTTATGGAACACAATTCTGCTATCTTATATTTTTTGCCATGATTTGACGTTTCCTTTGATATAAAATTCATGAGCATCTTATCTTTGTGCTCTAAGTCTTCCCTGCTCATACTATAAAATACGGATAAAGTGTTAGACCCGTACTATTCTCTTATCATGAAATTTTAATGACGTCACACTTGATACAAGCGCACGATTAGAGCAATGGACAGGAGGTGTGAAGTGGTTTGAACGAACAAAATACAAAACAATCAAGTCGGAGTGTCTGCCACAGATTAATTATTTATATGAATGCCACAAAGGGGTCCCAAGCATGAACGCGTTCTCATCCAAGGGGTTTTACTGAGAAACATAAGAAGACAGCCCTCTAAGTACAAGATGGAGTGCCAGTAAATATTTCGCTCAATCCGGAGATGCTTTCAACAGATTTAAAGCTACATCTATCATTTATTACAAATCAAGTTCATCTGCTCGTTTCCGTCATGTCTTGCCTAAATGCCAAATTCAGTTCTGGTCATAGACCTTTCCTGCTTTTCTGTCTTTGGCTCTTCCAGTGCTGTCAAGCATTCTCCACCTTTTTAGCTTCCTCTTTTTGATGTTTCTAACTCTTGCCATGAATATGTTTCATTTTGTATCTTCGTCTGTGCACTCAATGCAACCTTAAAGTTAAATCAACGTGATGCTGTTCATGAAACCCACGTTTCAATGGCTTAAATTTGGTATTCGAAGCGACGCGCCTTCAATAACTTGATTTCAACCAAATTTCAGTGTCGCAGAATTCAACATTGTATGTTCAAACATTTGACATACTGGTCGATATAAGTCATAGCAGGGCGAAATGTAACTTTCAATTTGTTGATATCACCATAATGAATGCGGCACGCCCGATTTGAGAAAATGTGCGAACAAACTTTAAACATTTCGCAAATTTATTGAATCTTAATCCTTCAAAGGCTCTATACCCTACATGCCTGACACTAAGGAAACTTCTCAAATGAAGCCATTTTTATGGCAAAAAGTTCCATTAAGTATGCCTTTGGATACACACCTGTAATAGTTCAGAGGTGTAAAAGACTGGTTCACCACATACTTTTATCTTTAACTTTTTTATTTAGTTAGTCCGTTTAATCTTATAGGTTATGAGTTAGTGGGTTAAGGTCAGATAAGGGTTAGGTAGGTTGTGTTATTTTCTAAAATTAGGATTAGGTTAAGGTTAGGGTTGACACTCAATGTATGAAATCGAGACATCTAATGCATGATAAAACAAGGTTTAGTAACTTGTAGACAAGAAATAATCTTTACTTTTTAGGTCTCACATTAAATAACGATTGCATACTTTTACATTCTTTCAAATTAACATAACACACGAATGTTAAGTCTTAGACTCAGTAGCATCTATACGAGTCGAACAAAATTGTACATTGTAGAAAAACTCACCTTAATATGCTCATATTTTCCTAAACCTGGACAGGATACAGGACCCCCTGGGGCTGAATCATGTCCCTCGCCAATACCCTCCTTGGTGGAATTGATGGGACAGAGCTCCGGTGGGGATCAAGGACACCCCATGGCAGAATTTTTGCTTTTTAAGGACTTTTAGCATAGTTTTGAAGCTTTTGTTTGCAATCTTAAGCAGGCATTGGAGTTAATAGAATCTGATGCAATGCTTTTTTAAATAGAGATTTATATTTATTGCTAGACATTAACGTATTACGGAAGGAGTAATACATGATTTAAGGAAAACGCATTTGCGAAGCAGCAATAGACACATCAGTTTGTATGATTCATCAATTCGCAATTTATCAAACTTTCTTTCTGTTTGACTCCAAGAAACAATTTTCTGGAACTGAGTAATTCCAAAATGCTTCCACTCTAATATTGACGGATGAGGAAATTGTTCATGGAATGTTGTTTGACTAATTAAAATACGTATTTAAGAACCTACCATAAGAGGTATTTCTATTTGTTTTCCGGTGGATGTTTGTTTTCATTTGATCCCATGTACTTTCTTGGGCTTCATTTGACTATTAATGTCTTGCAGCGCGCTGTTTTATAAATTTTCCTTCTACGCAACTTGGCAATACAAATTAAACTCATTATTGATAATTATTTACAAATTCACACTACTTCACATACAAATGTTCCCCTTCAGGATGATTGGCGTTAATACTTGGGGACGATATTTTCTGTCAGCCAGCAATCGGTTGCATCACATTTCTTCTACATCTGACCTAATCAATTGTGCTTTATTTTGCAAGGAAATCGGACTATTCAAAATATTATTTAGAACTCCTTTGCGAAAAGAGAAAAATATACTTTCAAGAAAAGACGACCTATTCTTTATGAAATTGCATATTTTAAAGCCGTAGTTAAATACAACGTATCAATATTACGAACAGGAGACTGCAAAATAACTAAGTAGTTCACGCCTAGCACGCGTAATGAAAATTCGTATTGAAAAAAAGTGAATCGTCGACAATTGTGAAATATCATCAAATGCTGAAGAATGTTTCTCAACCTTTGTCCTTTAATTTCACTTGTGGGAAATGTCACGGGAATCCTAATACCTATTGGTACGCCAATTATGCTCAGATTTGAATGGCCATACCATACTGTGGTGATTGTAGTGGCCACTAAAGATTTTGGCGGGAATGCCTCACAAAGCGTATCCCGTAAAGGTGACTTTGGATTGAAGAGGAATGATTTGTCGGAGTATGGCAGACACTTGTAATACGTGTCGCACATTTTAAAGCGAAATATTGTCCCTTATGAATGTACCATTACTGCTATACTCCTGCGAACGCTATTAATAAACGACAACTACCTTATCCCGAAATATAGATCATCTTTATAATTTCTTTTACCTACCTGTGGTTTTTTTAACACTCTACAGCGGTAACTCTTTTCGCTCTACTGATAGTTAGCATGTTAATTTGTACTCTTAAAGAGGCTGTAGAAAATCACAACGAGTATTAGTTTTAGTGCCACAACACTTTCAATATTGGAATAGGTCTTACATTATAATTTTTGAAAAGCGACCAATTCGCGGAATCGAAAACATGGTCAAACTTTGAAAGCAATAATATTGCAAAAAAAAAATCACCATAAACTTGTTTAGACCTTCGTTTAATTATAAAAAATATTTTGATCATCTAGAGAATGCACTCCATACATGGGTATTCTCCTTTTACATTTCGTCAGATTCCGCAAAGAGATGGGAAATAATACTGACTAAAGGTACCTATTGATTACTCTGTAGACAAGCTTAAAAATCCGATTCCGCTTTAAACTTTGAAAGTAATTTTTTTCCTCGCACTGTCATTTTTCGCATGCTTCAACAGTCCATAGTGATTAAGATATATTTTGATAATGGCAATTCATTCAAAAAGAAATTATGAATGCTTTTTCGGGTAACCTTGGAATGTAGGCTGTTTATATTTTTTTTGATACTATCTATGCACATGTGGTCCATGGATATGACGGCCGACTCCTCGTCTGAAGGTTGCGGGTCGATCCCGCTGCGGCCAATGTTTTGGTGCCCTTGTTGCAGGCCCTTTAGCCTCGCCTTGCCTCGTCACCCAAGCGATATTGGGTAGCTGTTAGGTGGAATATTACAATCTAATTGCTGATTAGGAATTGTGCGCTAAGCCCTGCCGACCTAAGTGAAGCGAAATGAATGTGACGAGTTCTTGATGGCGCGTAAATAATAATAGGCAACAGCGCTGGGATCTTTATGAATGCGCTTTATAAAAGCCCGTCATTATGTTATTCTTATTATATGCATTCTGTGCCATTTACACAATATATTATGAAACGGGAATAGGATATAAGGACGAATCTGTGAGGGTAAACAGCATCTGTTAAACATCCTTGAAATGAATTGACAATACCTACACTTTTTATTATTTCAAGTATTTCGATAGTAGCGAAATGAGGTTGTTAGATCTTGACTTGACCATCGTGGACAGAGGGGCGGAACCTATACGACTACCTACTCAAAATCCTTGCCCGCCTCCCTCCCGCCTCTAAATGAGATCAGAAATTGATCAAGAGAATTCACTAGAACAGAACTATTAATATGACACCATCTAAAATCACTGAACATTGGTCAAAACTCTGTCCCCCAAATTAGATAATTTACATAATCAGTGTGTAGAGGTGTCCGCCGTTTTCAAATGACATGTTTCGCGCCTATTGTAATTTGCGCCCATATTGTGAAACACATGTGGACTTATGTGAGTGAGGGTAAAAAGGAAATTAATCTGCAATTTTCTTCAATGTAACAAAATTCCGCCAGCAATGTTAGACCGAGTGAGTTTTGCAATGTTGATTGGAATTGTTGTAACTGCCTTGTGCAAAAGGGAAATAGAAGTTTTAAAAACGGGGGATCTTTGTGATTTCTATGTTTCAGTCGGTAATGGTGAGCTATTTTCTTCGATGAGATGATACACTCATTAAGACCAAAGTCGCCACATCAATTTGAAATGGCACGAAACGAGCTATAACGCTTCGACTTTAAGATCTTTGTGCTGGAATTTCAAATTTCACTTTTGAATATGCGTGCCGAGCTCGAGAACATTTTGGGATTTACGTAAATTAAAGTTAAAACTCCTATCTATGTCATGTCAAAAAATAGAGAGGCATTTTTTGTCACCCTCAATCGATGTTCCTGTCACAAATTACAACAGACATGCGGGCAGAAACTGGGGTAGATGGCTATTCAATGGTTCCAAGGAAAGTTTATATTACCTTTAATAAACTACCCCAAAAAGAACGTTTTCATATTAAAGCATTTCATTTAAAAAGAAAACTAATTGTGCCTTAGCCTGCCTGCCAACATATTCGCTACATGCCTAAAACTACTATACGGTAATAGTAGTAGTAGAAGTAGTAGTAGTTAGTAGTAGTGGCGCACACCGATGTGAAATATACACTTGCATGCTTTCTGGGGACGGTCACCAAATACACTATACAGGGATACGGACTACAGCTGTCGATCAACTGTTGGCACCTTTTTTATATATCTTAAAAAATGATCCCCCGCTCCACCTGTCATTGTTATATTAGCCTCCACGTGGGGAAAAATATTACTTATTTTTCAATTTTATTTGTAGAAAAGATTTCTCACGGGAAAAGTACTTTGTTTATGATGAACATTCCCAGTGTGCCTATTATTGAGATCAGACCAGATGTTATTCTAGATAGATGCTGCCAAGAAAGAACAGCATTCCCCAACATGCCTAACATTTATATAAAAATGAGTCAAGTTGTTGTTTGTGCATCCTTATCATGCAGTGTTATTTACTCATATTGAGCAGTACGATAAGTGGCTTGAGGTAGTTTTTTCCAAGCTTTTGTTGCAAAATAAAGCAGATTGCAAAAATATGTATTTCCCACGATTGTAATTTATGTGAGACACCATTGGTCAGCTAGTGTAAGGAACAACATGTAATATGCATATGCTGTTGTACCCCCCCCCCCCATCTCTATTTTAATACCTTTGTAAAATCCTTCAATCGTAGATCTTGGGAGGTTAGATTTGCCACAATCACCAGTAAAGTAGCTAGAAGTTCTAGCTGGTTTTAATCTGCATTAGTGCAGACCTGTACGTACCTAGTGCCAGGATTAAATAATTCCATGTGAGGCGAAGTCGCTATAATTAATTCTACTGTCGTCTTTGAAGTCAAAAGTGCTTGGAATCAAAATAGGTTCCAAATTGTGGACAGATAGAAGTCGTGGTGATGATTTTGGACTGATATCCTGTGGAATATCTTAGTGTCGTCGAGGAACACTGATTCAACCCTGTCGCTTTGAACTGCTGGACAAAAGTTATCTTCAGACTGAGAAGGTCCCCATGATATTACCTGAGGATTATATGTGATTTGCAATACTGTCTGTAGGTTTTCGCTGTGAGGACAATCATCGTTGAACTGCAACGCTTCTTCAACTTTGTGGACTCTAATCTGTATCATCTAAATTATTGTGTGTAATTTTATTTGTATATTGGTTTGGACCTACCAAATTCTTGAACCCATTGATTAAAATCATAAAATCTGTGTATATAAAAATCAGTCACTTTGTCCACAAGGCTCATTTGTTTATTATTTAGGGTACCCTTCTTTTTTCCAGGTATATGTACCCTAAAGGTATTTCTGACTCTTTGACGTCCACACAGAGACTCCCTAACACCGGTCATTTTTGTTCATTGCTTTTTAAGACCACCACATTGATTGGTGGGACAGGGGAAGATAAAGTGGTTTAGGGTGTTTTCAAGTTTAAACATTTAAAGTTGTTCTACCAGTGCTAGCTCTTGGAAAATTAGGGCTTCAATACATTAAAAATTATCACGATGTGTGCCAACTAATTTGACCGAGATGTACCTACTTAGTGGATTAATAAATGAATTTTTTCCACCCTGAGGCGTAAATGTTTCCATTATGTTTACTGTTAATCATATCGAAAATACAGGCAAATCCGTTTATACTGAAAATGTTGTTGACGACAAATCACAGGTATTTATTTCATTATAAATTTCTAGATTGAAAAGCACAATCAACAACACAACCATAACAAAATATTTGCGGATACTTCCTTATTGCTAGCTCCTGAGCATTGTTTTGTAATACTGGCCAATACTATTAACTAAACTAATAGACCAGTTCACAGCATGTTTGTAACATAGGGCCTGGTTACTGAAATGATTCGGCTGACTGTTACACAATGTACAATTGATCTGGTTGGAAGTCTTAATACTCTGGGCCATAACGATTTGCAGGCACAAAAAAGTGACTATGATGTGAACTGGTCTATGGTAAGGGCTTAGGTATTTGCAACTGGGCGAATCCCTATCATCCATTCAGGATCATATTATGCAGCCTAAGCAATTCACATTAAGTCCAATTAATGAGCAAACATATAGTTTCAAAGACTGAGAAATTATGTTGATCCTTTACATAACACAAGGATTCTATGAATTCAACATTGCCGTGATATGATATAAACGTTTTATTATGATTAAAATGTTTAGCTAAACATGTAAAGTAATTATCGTCCACCGGGAGCCACAATTAGACGACATAGACGACAACGAATAAAGCGTGAAAACTAATGTTGGTGAAGAGTCAACTGAAGCGATCTTTCCAGTTGTAGCCGGACTATGGATACGGCGGACTATAATTACTTCTACACCGGAACACATTGAAAAGTCAAAATGTATTCCGATTAGTTAATCTCTGTCCTGGATGCAACGGATGTCATCCAAGAAAACGTAACCCCGAATCATTTTTGACTTCACCTGACATGGCGGTCTAAATTACTGGTATGGTTGATTACGTTTGATTACGCTGATGTAAGGCGAAGAAAAATTGTTCAGAGACTGCGCGCTTTTGTTTAAAATTGGTCTTTGAGCGCATTATTTTTTTTTTATCATTACTCACTTGATTTTTTAACAAAAACTTTCAAAAAAAATGAAATTCGGCCGCAAAAAGTGCAATTAGCATTTTCTTTAACAAAAAGAAAAGGAACAAACAGGACGAGTCCTTAAAAAGGACAATCGTCTGCATTATTAGTGGCACAATTGTGAAAGAAAAAACAAATTGAGTTTTGTTCAGCTATTGTAATGAATACTATATGCAAGGCACCAATCATATGATCAACCTTTATTGTGAAACAAACAGACATTCAGTGTCATGTTATTTTTCCCTGATTAATCTGGTCATTATTTTGAAGTAGAACAACATTGCTGGAACACCAAATCTTCATTTACCCATACTCCTTTTAAAGGTACTTCTTATCTAGTCAAAGGCAATCAACTATTGTGTAGTAATTCTGTCATACATTGCTGTACAAAGTTGTGCCTGTTTACCACCATGAAATATTAGTCTGCTTGATGACATAGTTCCATGCTATCAGTTGTTACAAGATACATACACACAATGTAATTCTGTACCACCATTGTATATTATAACCTTGGCAGTATTATTTGGGATCTAAATTGGCGATTGAAGTCATTTACATTTTAATTTGGTCAAGCCAACTTTTGCAAGTCTGATCCAATCCAAACAAAAAACTGTTACAGAGCTACCTTTGTTAGGACTAGTCCGCATTTAGTGCAGCAGGGAATGTCACTATCACTCGTGGTGCAAGTAGGGTATGATCATATCACTGACCATGGCCATGTATGTGAATATGAAGACTCTTAAGTCAAGCAGGCATTCTCATAAACAAACAGCTGAGAAAGTGTACACAATGTATGGGCTGTAACACACACAATCAGAACTGAGTACCACTGCTAATGGTTTGGTCCATCCGATTAATCTTCTTCCTTGCAGAAGAAAAAAGAGGCAATTGCCATTTCACATTTCTCTGAGACAAACTGGTTTTTGTTCCCCTAAAATGCACCTTGAACTGACACATTGAGACTAGAACTGCAAAACTGGTCTTTAACTAATTTCAGTGGCCAACAGAATATCAAGGACCGCCTTTCATTAGAGACACCACATGATTTACCAACAAGCATGGGATGACTTTCGATATTCTGGTCATAGTTTGCATGTGTTGTGACAATCCCTTGTTCGGTAATATGTGGCCCTCCCCTTTCCAATCCCTTACCTACGATCTTCCTGATATCAATTTCGTCTTACTCAGTTTCTCTGTACATTATGCTCTTTTGTTGCTTCCGGATAATGATACTGGTTGCCTGTTCTGTCCGCTTTGAAGCAACAATGTCAAATATTCAGAAAAGACATAACAAGGTTCATCCCTTCTACAATGCTCATTCCAGCGTAATTTTTCATTCTGCAATCTTTTATCACAACCTTTGTGTATGTATGTGCGTATGATATAGACATAATGTCGGCATGTATGACGTACGTATGTAGGCGATGTGCAGATGTCCGTATGACGTAACGTACGAATTTATGTATTTTTAATGTGGTATGCTATGTGTGTGTATTATTGTGTGCATGTACTTGCACTTACTAGAGAAACATTGGTGGTTTTTTAAGTATAAATGAACGTTGAGTGTTTTTCTTGACTTTATAGCTAAAAATGACTTTTAATAGATTTTTTGTTTATTAAAACACTTATGTACCATTGGTAAAGAGTGTAGGTCTCGGATGTATTTAGATGTATGTATGTTTGTTTTGTAGGTGTGTATGGATGGATTTATGTCTGTATGTATGTATGTGTGTCTGTGTGTATGTCTGTATGTATGTCTGTATGTATGTATGTCTGCGCTCTGTGTATGTCTGTCTTTTATCTCTCTATCTCTCTGATCTGTCAATGCTGATGCACTGTAAAGGATGAACTAACAACAACCTGTTAATTATGTGCTCACTTGTGATCCCACGCTGTTGACGTAACAATGATTTTTTAGCTTTGCACCTGATTGACATACAATCATTCACATGAAATACCGCGATAACTCAGATCATTCAAACCTCAATCGCTCCTCTAAAAATTTTAAATCCCTAACTTGTTTGGAAGTGAATCTTGTTCAACCCAGTTGCCCGAATTGAATTCAAGCACTTTGCACCCGTTAAATTTTAATCTCCAGTTGTCTAGTAGCATATATTACAATGCCCATATATGCCAGCCATAGTATTCTTGGTCTGACATTGTGGTTATCACACGAACATAATTCGTTTGGTATTACAATGGCCGTCTTAAAGCCGGTGTCATAATACAGCTCCCATGATTGCAGAGCTCGCCAAACACCTGCTTCTAATTAATTTGAGTGACACCATTAAGAGGAATCTAATGAAGTTTATTTATAAATTGCACTTTAAAGGATCCCAGTGATATGTTACCTTTTTATCTCTAAAGTTATAGCAATGTAAATGAGTATGCACCTTTTGTTATTATTCTAAATAATTGAGGAACACCTGTTATGTTTTGAACTATTGACTGCGTATTTTTCTATTACCTAAAAGAACAGCTCTTAGATCGTTTGATTGCCACTTTGATACCATGGCATGTATTCCATTATATGGAGTTCATACATAAGTTTGACCATGTTAAAGGAGCACAATCAACTTTTGTAGTTAATTCTGATAATTAAAAGACAGTTTTTAATTACCTTTTGAGCTTTAAGAGGAACCCCTCTTAAAATGATTAACCAACAATAAGTTTTGATAAAAACATCACCACCACCACCAACACAACAACACACATTGCTGAATTGCTGACCCCCTGCCGTGATCAATCTTTTAAAACTTTGATGTGGGGCCAGTTTAAAAGCCGACCAACATCCTACTGACAATATCAGTCAGACATCAACTTTTTAAACTTGCCGTATGCCAATGTGTGTGTTCTGTTTCTTGCTTGATTATTATTATGTGCTTATGTCAAACTCACTGTCTAAAACCTGCTTGATTCTAATTCTCATGCTAACTCAAATGTTTGCATAGGTTATATTATCATGGCTTTACACTGATATGATCCTATGCAATAATGCTACCTTAGAATTAGAATTCTAATTTAGAATGTAATTTATGCAAGAAGCCAATGCGTTTTCGCATACCAGCGTATTTTTTGTACGAGTTATTGCGACGCCCAGAAATGTGTCAATGCTCGACCCATTAGTCCAGCTTAATAATAGTATCGTATCATTAACACAAGAACCATTCGTCTAGTTTCAAAGTTATTGTTTTCACTAACTGACTAGTAGATGCATTCTGTGTATCCTTTAAAAATATGTCCTATGCAATGCATCTTTTGTGAGCAAACCAGAGAGAAAGGCAGAAACAAAAGAGAATAAGACAGACAAATGGCCAAAGAGCAGATATCGATACAATCTTTTTTCATGAAGTCTTTATGAAGTAGAGGTGGCATTCAACGGATACCTAACTTAGAATTGTAAGCTTTGTTCGTGTTCACACCTCATTACCTCCAATGATATCCTTATACGACGTCATAAGAAACAACAGAACAAAGATCTGTTACGTACAGGACGTTCACAAATGCCTTTTCAAATTTCATTTTTGATACAAATGCATCTGCAAAGGATGTTATCGCATATCACACTTATTAAACCGGAACGAATTACAAGTGAAAAATTAAAAAACCTCCATTTTCAGGTATTATAGCAAAACATGAACAATTAATGCAGAATCGCTGTGTATATTGCCTTTCCAGGCGTAGCTATGGCATTTAAATTTTCAACCATTCCAAGTATTACAAATACGAGAGCTTTCCCAATACCCCGAGATTTCTATCCAGTTCGAAATATGTGTATCTCATGGTGAGTTAGGATGGTTGTTTAAATTTTGTAAACGATTTCCATTCCTCTAGTTGCTCATGGTGGTTTTGTATGCATTATATGTCCAGAGCTAAACTCTCAGGAATCCACTAAGTTGAAGGTCCAGGAAATATTTTGGTTGGCTTACCATAATTCCCACTGACGCCGAAAAATGCTGAAATGCGCATGGGGGGGGGCGCCCCTTTTTGGGGGGTCACGACCTTTTTGAGCGAGTCCCTTCTGACTGGTATCTACAGAACCGTTGGACCTAGAAGGTTGAGAGACCACTCAAAGTGTGCGGAATGGCCACATTCTGGGGGGTCAGTAATATATTTTTATATCCAAAAGTCAAAGATAATTTGGAAATTTTATTAAAAAAAAAAAAAACTGATTTCATCATATGCGCACTATACTCTCTTAAACGAAAAGAGTGAAAAAAACCACTCTAAAAAGAATGAATTTCACTCCAAAAAGAGCTAGCTGAGTGACACATCTTTTAGAGTGAGATCAACTCAAAAATGAAAGAAGTGAACAAAATAACTATAAGGAAAGAGTGAACTGATAACTCCTTTTTAGAGTGAAACTAGTCACTCTTTAGAGTTGTGATTCTTTAGGAATTGTGTTTGTTTGGTTGAGTATATTGTATGTGTAGGTCATAATTCATAGCATCGTGACATGAATGAATATTTGGGCGCATCATTGGCAGGGATTCAGTGTGGCATGCATGCCGTGTATGATCACGGTATCATGCATGCCGGCCTGCATGATTGTGAGTTTCCGTAACATGTGTAGCCTAGCCTGGCCGGGAGCCTGGCACAGAGTACCGTATGTACGAGTGATAATACAAGTAAATAAACATTTATGCTTCTCCACACTTTGTCTGTAAGTGCTATGAACTGTGACCGACACATACAATATACTACCCGTGAAGATATCTATGATTTCTTCACTAATTCAACTTCGTTCAACCGCTTGCTGACGGTCTCACTTCACTTAACTCGTCCGCCATGTTGTTCAAGAATAATCACGCGATTTGCGGCGATTGGCTATTAGTTCACTTCGAAAAGCCGTGAGGCATTTTCTCACTCTTTAGAGCTAAAACCCGGTCGAATAAGAGTTCAGGTGGGGCTTCACTCGAAGAAGAGTGGCATTTTTGAGCCACTCGGTAAGAGAGTGAGCTCTGTAACCGCGAGTGAAGGTGTGGGGTTGCATTGTCGCGTCTTTTAGAGCTAAAAACAACTCGATTAGAGTTAATTAAAATAACCTCGAAATTCAGAGTGATTTTTTCACTCTTTCATTTAAGAGAGTTACCAATTATGAATGAAATTCATACGGTTTTCATGCCAAAACAGAAAGGGAGTTCACCATACACCTTGGATTTGCTCTTAACTCTCCTCAGGGATAAATTTTGGGGTTAGCTAACGATCAGTCACAAAAAAAAAAAGAAAAATGACATATTCCTGCGTCTCAAATGCAGCCCGTCAAAATTTGGTGACTTTGAGCAAAAAGTGGGTAATAGTGGTGAAAAACCATGATTGTAATGCTGTAAACCTAGAAGGTGAGAGACCACTCAAAAATGTGCGGAATGGCCCCACATTATGGGGGGGGTCACAGTAAGATAATTTTATATCAAAAAGTTTCATAGGTTTTTAAGATAATTGTCAAAAACTGATTCACCATATCGTGCACGTTACAATTATGAATGAGTTCATAAGTTTTTTTCATGCCAAACAGGAAGGGGGTTCACAATAGACTATGGATTTTGCTCTAACTCGCCTCAGGGATAATTTTTTAGGTAACTAAGGGTAGGTCACAAACATAAATAATTCCTTTCCGTTCTCAAAGGCAGCCCGTAAACATGTTGTTACCTTGGCAAAATTTGGTAATATTATTAGGTGACAACCGTGCATTTTTTTAAGTGACGTTTATACCGTCTATTTGCTCCAAACTCCAATAAGTTAAAGCTAGTTATGACTTTTTATATCCACAGAACTAATGACTATTTGGATCTCAAATGGGATATAATCAGGCATTTTAATGTTACTCTCTACTCTTTCTACTCCTTTCGTTTTTTCATTGGGGAGGGGTCAAAAAAAAACCAATATAGGCCTCCATAGTAATTTTGGACAAATATATTTTTATTCATTTATAAGGGACCTAATAGCAGAGATTTAACGCTGCTGAAGGGTCTTTAAATGATCTAAAAGCACTAACTGCATGCCTGTGACCATGAAACAGGCAAATATCAAAGATTTCCATGCCAAAAAAGGTTTCCCCCCCTCCTCTGGCCCGCATGAAAAAGTCGCTTAAATTACCCAAACTGAAAACCTGAGACGAACGAGCCATGTAGTAGGGATAGATACTTATTGCGTCTTAAATGAGACTCTTTAAAAAATATCAGAAATTATTGAAATTGTTTTGTAATTTATATTTATACTAAAATTATCAAAGCCACATTTATATACAATTCCGGTATCTCTACTACCATTTCCCTGAAGGTTCCGTAATGCACGCCAGACCTGACTCGGGGGGGGTGGGGGGGTCAAGAATTAACCCCGATCTTGACTTGCATTAGGGATTGATCATTGTACGTAGGGGGTGGGGTCCTAGGGGTGGAACTCCCGTAAGGTCCTGGGTTTTTGCCATTTTAGAAGGCTAAAAATGAGTGTTTCAGAGCACAAAGTTCCCCGTTTCCTTCTTTTTCCGTCTCTTCTTCCTCTTTGTCTTCTTTCCCACCTTTCCTCTATCTTTCTTTTGCCCATGTCTCTCTCCCTATTTCCAAAAATAATTTCCCTCTTTTCTTTCTCTCTTCTTTCTCTTCCACTTTCTCTTCTTCCTCTTTTTTTTCTCTTCTTTGTCTTTCCCATTTTTGCTCTCCCCTTCTCGATTATTGTGTGTGTGTGTGGTGGGTGGGGGGGGAGGGGTTGTCCCTCCTCCATTGGCTACGCCAATGGTAGCGCGGCTTAACAAAGTTTGGGTAAATTGAGCGACTTTTCATTTTGACCACAAAAAGGGGGGCCCAACCTTTAGGGGTCCAGAAATTTTTACCTGGAACGCATGCGTTAGTGATTTAGGATTATTTAAAGATCTTCACCAAGCTTTTTAACCCTTGCATTATGAAGGCCCTATACAAAAGGACACGGGGTTGAAGTCACTTTTCACACCACGCGGCGTGCCGTCTAGTTCAGTAGTTATTTTAGTGACTTTTTCAGCATAACGGGGGGGGGGGGGGGCATCTTTCATTTTGTGCCTGTTTCATGTCACAAGCGTGCTTTTAGATCATTTAAAGAAACCATTCAATAGCATTTAACTGCTGCTGAAGGGACGTGTTTACTACTTAAACATTTACTTAAGCCCTATAAAATAGAACCAATATTTTCACTTTACGATAGCCATTTTGACCCCCCCCCCCTAACAACGAAAGGAGTAAGCATTAAAAATGCTGATAATATCCCAGTTGAAATCCAAATGGGGTCCAATAGCTCTGTGCAATAAAAAAGATCATAACTGATTGAGTTGTGGAGGCAAATCACTGTTTAAACAGCACTTACAAAATGCCGGTTTCACCTATATTACCTACCCAATTTTGCTCAAAGTCACAAAGTTTTTTGACGGCTGCCATTGAGAACGAAAGGAATATGATTTTCTTTTTTGTTGTGACCTACCCTTATACCCCAAAAATTATCCCTGAGGAGAGTTTCAAGGTGTATGGTGAACCCCTTCCTGTTTTGGTATGAAACCGTATGAATTCTTCATAATGTAGAGTGCGCAATATGGTGAAATCAGATTTTTTGACATTACCTTAAAAATCTTTGACTTTTCGATATAAAAATATAATTACTACTGACCCCCCATATGTGGCCATTCCCGCACATTTTGATGGTCTTCTCAACCTTCTAGGTCTAAAACGGTTCTGTAGATACTGTCAGTAGTACTTCCCTCAAAAGGGGCGTGACCCCCCCAAATAGGGGCGTGTGCCATTCCAGCCTTTTCTCGGCGTCATGGGAATTATGTTACCACCCAAATATTGTTCCGACTTTCAAATTAGTGGATTTCCTAAGATTTAGCTCTGGACCTATAAGCTACAAAACCACCATGAGCTACTAGAGTAGTTAAAGTTCTCTAAATTGTCAATTTCCACTTGTAATTTGAACTAATTCTGTCAGATTCTTTTTCTGAAGTCATTATGAAGAGATACGAATAGAACTGGAATAAGCCTGGCTAGCGTTAGTGGTACAAGTCGAAGTCATGTTAGCTACGTCTGCGTTGACCCGGTACCTGTCTTTTTCAAAACATCTATTGCATGTGAGTTCCCGCGTGTAAGTAAAGTAACATTACTATCTAAAAAACGTAATTTGTTAGCGTATGGCATTTGGTGCTTTCCTGTACAGACACCCGGAGTAGCATTTAGCCTCTGGCTCTTAAACTCTTAGGTTCTAATAAATATGTTTAACATTTTTGTGCGTGCTTCGGTTCATTATAAGTGAAGTTGTTTTCGGATATGTCGGTTACAGGCTTATGATAACGTGGGCAGCAACGTTGATGAATGCTGAACTGTGGTGTTTAAACAAAAAAAAAAAAAAAAAAAAGAACACAAAAAAAAAAAGGTGTTTTGTGAGAAGGTCGATCCACCGCACAATAAGTCTGAGCGTCCAATAGCATTGGCGTTCCATCTGCATATACTTTTAATTGCAATTTGATGAGCTTTGTAGCTGATTCCTTAGGCAGTGCTGCGTGTAGAGCTGAAAATACTTTCAAATCTGGAACATAGTGTGTGCGTGTTGCTGTGTGTGTGTGGTGTGCGTGTGTGGTGTGGGTTGGTGTAAAGTGGGTGCATAAGCAAAATCATTGCACGCGGCAACGCGAGTGTGCGCGTGCATGCGGGTGGAGCTGGAGTAGGGGTATATGGGTGGTGGCCACGAGTGGTTTGTGTGTGTGTGTAGGTGTGTAAACTCAAGTTGGTGTGTGTGTGGTGTGTGTATATTTTGTGTGCTCGTGTATCCGCGATGTTATTGTACATCGTATTCTACTATGGTTATTTTGCATTTAGCACCATATAATATATAATTGGTCACTATGCACAAACACCGACTAATCAAACATGCATCGTCTTCGTAAGACGGTAATCCTACGGCTATGATTGTTTTAATAACCCGTGGGCTGATTTCTGATAAGGCACATCGAAAGTATGTTATATACAGTTACGAGTTGCAGATTTAGTTAAAACAAAAAAAAAAAACCGGACGACACAACATACAGGGCAATGTCCTACCAAAATTATTTTGGCCCTACTTTGATCTCTTAAAATCAATGAAACCATTTTTTGGGGGGGGGGCGGTTTTGTACTATAAGATAATGCCAATTTTCTTAAGAATGCCATCCAAACAAATTTTAAATAATTTCAAGATACCATGATTTTGAATGACAGTCTTTTAAGTAACTTGCTTTCAATTCATACAATGCGAGTTAGAAACTAGAATTACGTCATTATAGCACCTGATGCTAAGTTTTGGATAATATCATAGCTAAAGCATGATAGGAGATTTTTATTTTTTTTTTTTTTTTTTAATTTTATGTTTTATTGAATATTGTACACATTGGATTTCCTAATCTATTATATTAAATCTTTGAAATTATTGAAAGGGTAGTAGTTGTTGCATTATTTAGAAAAAAAAAATTAACATGCCCCAACTCTTGAATATTGGCTTTTAATATATTCTGTAAACATTTTTAAAATTGTGATTCTGGGAATACAGATAATATCTGATTATTTTTTCCGTCGGAGGCAGTTTGAACTATCCAAGATTTTTTGAACGCGAAACTTACCTAGAAAAAGAGTGGTGAACTTCATTACAACGCCATATCTTCAAGTTTAGGAATCTCGAAATGGCTCACATTGAAATCAACTTTCTTTTCACAGCACAGAAGCTTTAATTTCAAGACGCTATTTTAAGTAACTGGGTCACATGCTACTTAAGTAAAGACCCATCAAGCGATTCAGGATAAGCCCTACGGTCCCTATAGTGATATGATATAGGTTTGAACATTGATATCTATATCGTAAATGAAAATCGATACCAATTCTGAATTCTGCGACCAGATTGTGCTGACTCTTCGAAATATGTTGTATTATGTTACGTATTTTAAAAAGTCATGTTTATTCAGCTCAAGCCTAAAGAGAACCAAAAAAAACAACTTGTTTTCAGAAAAATTGAGCCAGTGAAATCCATATCGTAAGCATTTAGAAATGTTTAAAAATCAATAAATTAACTGAGAAATTAGTTCTTTTTCTGAATCAACCAAGTTCAACTTATAATAGAATGCATTTATGTCAAAATTTCTTTACCATAGAATAGTTGAAAACTTAGTCTGTAAAGATTCTCATCTCAATATCGAAATTCTTGTTGACGTCAATGGAAATCGAGACGACTCATTTGCACAATATAGGGAGAAAAGATTAGTGCACATCCACAAAAATCACGTTAAATCATTAAATTCTGTCATGCATAACTTTCGCCATCAAAATGGACTCATTAATTCTCTAAAAATCAGGTCATAATCAGAGTGTTGCCTATTGAAACAATTCTTTGCATGACAAATTGTTAATGCCTCTCCTACTTCCCTAATTTCTTCCCTGTTATTTGTATATCCTATAAAAAAACAGATTTGGCGCCCTGGCTAATGTGACAGAAAGTTTTCATAACCAATGGATTTAATGGCTTCAGGACATCACACGCAGTGGCTTAAATTCTTTTTGACATTGGGGGATGGGGTTGATGAAATTTTATGAATGGAACAGCATTTGCTGACAAGATCTGTTACTAACTATGTGCGCACGCGTCTAAAACTTGTGCCATTTAGAGAACCGAAAAACGTCATCATGGTAATTATATTTAAGAAACAAATGCGCCGAAGCGGTCGGAAATTACCATTTTAAACTTTTATTCGGTAAATTAGGTTATTTTGCGCAACACACATGAACGGGGGCGTAAACATGGGGGGGGGGGGGGTGATCGCATTAACCATCCGCCAAAATATTGGGGTATATATACGCCAGGGTTTATGATAACACGGGGGCATCTTGATCTGTTTTTCTTTATATCAAAATGTCAGAATTTTAAGTTTCCCAATAAATAATTTGGAGGTATTTTAAAACTGAAATTAGGGTTTTAACATTCTTATCATATGCGTTACCACTTCTTCGTCATATTTACGCCTTGAGTAAGATACTACAATACATTTTCGTATGGCCAATCTCTCATTTTCCCTCATTAATTTAGATTTTTATACGGTAGATTTATTTCAAGAATTAAAACTCCACATGTCTTGAAACAAAAGAACAATTATAACCTTAAAAGCGGGGAGGCCCAAGTAGCCCCGGCCGTTGAGGAAAAGAAGTTGATTTTTCATCAAGCTTTTTTTTTTTTGTAAATGCTCTGACTCTTTAGAAAACGAAATGGTGACGTTTTAGAGGCGTAATCTTCATTCAAGCCAGAAGCAAGACATTTTGTTTGTGCTTATTTATGCACAAATGACACATTGCTTTAACGATAATCAGCAATCGAATTGGCATTTAAGGATATTAATTACGAAAGTGTTCTTCAATTAATCTAGATAAAGTGGTTGTACATTCTATTGGTTCAGTGCATTTTTAGTCAACCTTTCGAGGTCAGGGTTTGCCTGCTCTTGTGTACGAATATTACTAACGCATCTCAAAACATTAACTCCCTAAAAATGCAGAATATTTTGCGCACCTAATGTCAACACCTTTTCCAATAATCACAACAACAAGGCGACATAAAGAAAGAGGTCAATGCTTCTTAAACCATAACACTTACTCATAATCTAACACGCCGTTCAGTTGGTAACAACCATTACCTTCAGCGTGAAAACTATCATCCGTAGTAGCAGTACGTGATAAGGCATAAAACGAGGGTCCAGCCGAGATGCTTTAATATCGATCAACACAAGATGATTTTTTCTAGCTGAATTATTGAATTCTCGGAGATGTCTACTTGCCAGTCTCGCGGGGAGGTGGCATGTCCAACAGGGTTTCCCTTGGAGGGGAAACACCAAGAATATTGTGTTCTTTTTTCCTGCCAGTCAATTTCGATTGATTTGTACTTATAGCCCGGCTTACACTTGTTAAGACGAGATGTTTCTAGTTTTCTACAAACTGCTTGCTACCCCAAGCGACAAAAAAAACATACACCGCGAAGCCATATTTGTAAAAAAAAATAAAATAACAAAAGGGCCGAAATGACCGAGTTAACATAGAACGCGTCAAATACAAAGCCAATTGTTTTAAGAAAAATTTATATTGTCAGAGTAAACACATCATTTCATGTAAAACACTACCTTTGCTTATGTTCGGTGTATGTTTTCAGGTGTTAGCTTATTCATTTTTTTTGGATCATATCCCAATGATAACACATTTATGACAAACATTCAATGGACCCTGTTGACTCTTCTGAACAAGAGCTCAATTCTGCATTATCCTTAAATATTCATCTATAATCATAAATTCACTTCTAATAGACCTTTAAACCCTCCAGATTGCTTTTCTTTCGCCATCGCACATACCACAAAGTCGTTTGACCCTAAGTGAATACGCATTCATATCTGCAGAACAAACTGCATTTTAGCATTTTCCACATGACCGCAAATTATCCCAGCTAGCTAGAGGATCTCTCAAACCGTCCATTGTAACACTCTAACGATAATTATGATGTGCAACTTTAGCTCATACTGTAGAGGAAAACATTTAAGCATATTAAAAAATGACCTAAAAGATACTATGTGTTTTGACGCTCTTATTCCACTACTCCCCACATCAGGGGAAAATGGCACTAGAGCATATAAACAAGTTATTTTTACACAATCACCTTACCAACCATTGTCCACAGAGCTGAGAAATAGGCATTTTCACCCCCGGATTGCAACTGAGCATCTGTCACTTGCAGGACCACAAGGCAATTATTTTGCTATCAAAACAAATCATTTGCATACACAGAAATGAACCTGAATTGATAAATATTTAATGGTCTGACAAATATGTATCCTATAGCCTTTTAAGGTTACATACAATCTTGTATCCAGACCACCCCCCCCCCCCCCCCCCCCCCCCCCCCCCCCCCCCCCCCCCCCCAAACCCCCCCCCCCCCCCCCCCCCCCCCCCCCCCCTCATTGGATGGCTAGGAAGAATTTCATGGAAGAGCACCAAACGCAGTTATCAATTGCCATCGACCGTACATTTGGCCAGACAGTTCTTCCTAACCGCCACACTTTGTCTAAATTTCTAATGGCTTGACATATCATATAACATCAGAATTTACAAAATTGTCAAGGCATTTGTTCCGCCTTCACCAACAACTTTACAAAGAAATACCTGATGCCGACGTAAGCATGAATAATACATCTAGCCTGCCCGCGGAACAAGAAAATGCAAGAAACAAGACCCGAAAAAGGACTTTATACCGATCGGCGCATAAATACCCCTACATTACAAATTTTACAAGGCAAATCGCGAGCCGCAAAGCGGATCTTATACCGACCTGCTGACACTCACCTTGAACATAAAGTACTACAAATAAATTAACAATTTATCCGCCAATCGAGACCCAAACGAATCGTGATCTGTCGGATAAAATACACATACAATTACATTTAACCAGTCAAATCGGAACCCGAAGCGGATCTTCTATCGATCTGCTGGCACCACTACCCACATAAAATACAGCAACCTTTACCAGCCAAATTGAGATCCGAAGCGGACCTAATACCGATCTGCCGACACTCTAGTATCAATATATAATAGTTCAAATTTACCAGCCAATCGAGACCCAAAGCAGTCTTGTACCGATCTTCTATTATTACGCGAAGTACCCAATTGATTACCAATTGAACATAAAGTACTACAACCTTTTACCAGCCAAATCGAGATCCGAAGCGGACCTTATACCGATCGGCCGACTCTAATACTCTTCAAATTTACCGAGCCAATCGAGACCCCAATCGGATCTTAACCATCTGCTCTATTACCTGAGTGCCCAATTAATTGCCAATTGGACCTGCCAATCGAGACCAAAGCGTCTTGTACCGATATACAAATACTATTTTTTAATTTTATCCTGCCAAATCGAAGTTGATCTAGTACCGATCTGCAAAATACTTTATACACCATATAATGTATACATTTAACCTGCCGAATCGAGTCGAAAAACGACTTGAACCCAACAGCAATTACATATATCTGCATACCGTACATGCACACTATTTATTTACCAATTTTAAATTTGCCAATCTGGGACCAAAAAAAAAAAAAACAAAGCGGAATCTCATACCAGAACTGCAATACTATATAATATATATATATAGTAATGGTTGTATGTTAAAATGTATTTGGGAATGTGTAAACTCAATTAAAAGTACCAAAGCAAGCCCCAAATATGATGCAAACAGGACGTCACATGGAAACGGGAAGGGCGGGAATTTTCGGCAAAACTGACCAATTCCGCAGATGAAAACAGATGCAAATGTGAAAACACCAAGCACTTGAGCCAGAACGCTGCCAAGATCATCAATGCGTAATAGCAACCCAATACCATACTGGCGAACCGATTGGCGCTTTGAATGCACTATTGAAATACAATATCGAACGCAAAATTAAATTACTGCCCTTGCACAGACGGCGACAACAATTCTTTAGCCTGTTGACAAACCCGTTTTCTTACGCTGCTCTCATAAAACGTTATTATGAAACCGATTAAAAAAAGAAGAATTTCATAATTTTTTACATATAAATTGACTGACCGATAGATAAGCTGTATCTACGCATTGCCATCACATAATTGTGTTGATTGTATCCGATGAACTAAAACGAGAGTGATGTATAGAAAAGAATAATTCGCCATTTCATTTGAGTCCAGACAAAATGAATTCAAATTTTCCAGGTACATAAGAGCTTTATACACTTTTGATACGATCATCCGTAATTTGTTTCACAAAGATCTTCCATCCTCTTGGAATGGAATAAAAACTAAATTAAGGGGATAAATGGTACAAAAAATGTTTTTTTATTTTGTTCCACCTTTAAATTACATAACAGTGTATGGCAAGCATTGCACGCGCACACCTTACAATAGAGTCCAGAAATGAAAGTTTTGTCTTGAATTCAAATATTACTTGAAATTATGGCTATGAGGATCGTTAAAACAATTGTGATACACTTTAGGGATCTGATAGAGGTATTATAGGGTATTACTGAATTTCACCAACTTGCTCGATGGTCTAGCTCGCTACACACACACAAGTGGCCGCACACTGGACCCAGTTCTTTGTCGTGTGGGTGATTCATCAAGTCGTCACTCAGATCCTCACGTTGCACGTTGTTTGCTGTAATCTTCATATGTAAAAAAGAGTTTCATATTATGTGACATACGCACGCGAATCTTCCGTTCGTTTGATTATTCAACATTTAGACTTGATTTTCCTCACACTTGGATAATTTGCTTAGTGTATTGATATTGACAAACTTTTCAGTGGTTTTAATATTTCAATACGTAAAACTGTCAAGTAATTTACACGCAAATTAGGCTGCGCTAGCTTTGGTATAAACGCAGACGACATGAGAAAATTTGGCGGAAAACTTGCTCAGAGGTCCATTGCATTCTCTATGTTGATCAATGTAACCTCTAAAATAATCTACGGCCAAAAGAGAACATTTTGCTAATAAAGTGAAATCTTCTGACACCAAATCTGTGTCAAAGACGGTTGGATCTTTTCAGCAATCTTTCCCTTCACATGCTACTCTTGCAAATGAATTTGCAGCGCAGAATTAAATTCAAATAAAATCTTGACAATTCCTACCAATCTGAAGAACCAGCTTCTGAACTAGCCTTGAAAGAGGAAATTAAAAAGGTTATTTGTGCATCTCTAGAAAAAGAAGCTGTTCCGAATCGGTTGTTCAAATTAATTATTGACACTTGTCTTCAAGTTATATCCACTCTCAACTATATCTTTCCCTTTTAAAGTTGATCCCCCGCCGAAAATGGTCTGGGGACTGTCCATGCCCCTGGTAAACTAATGTTGCGGTCCCTTTTTTATTTGGAGTATTGACTATAAGTCAATCAATCAAGCTTAATAAAAGACGATGACCTTAGACTAAGTATATTTGTGTGTATTTGAACCACGTTATTTTGCTTGTTATAATTAGCAATGCTGTAGTAAAATTGAAAAAGATTGATATTTTTGGATACATTTTTCTTCTTCTTCTTGAGACTGTAATTTTGAATTACTTGTTGCATGACGCCTGTATGCGCTAGGTATTACATGGTGTCAGTCAACTATACAATCATGAAAAGGAAACGTCTTGCTCTACAAAACATGATCATCAGCCCTAGGCTCATATATTTACAAATACATACAGATACATGCAAATATTTACCGTGCAGGTAAGAAGACGGAAATTTGAGATATATGAAAGCCGGAATGTAGTAGGGGTGCATTTTATAATTCCATTTTCAGGAATTTATATTTTTTTCTTGATAACAACTTTAAAAATGTCACTCAACGGATAGATACTGTAACATTTCTGTATTCATAATTTTGTTGATATATAATATCGTCGTTTCTTGCTATGGGTCGAAAAAGAATGGGATAAGAATTCAAGTCAGACTCGTATTGTAGGTGTGCGGAATGCCGTGCAAAAATGTACCTAAATAAGAGAGAGAGAGAGAGAGAGAGAGAGAGAGAGAAAGAGAGAGAGATTCTTTGACAATGTCTTGAAATAAATAGAACTCGATGGTTCAAGATTATGTTGTGTTTGGGTGACTGGTGAGCTTGGAATATACACTTTTGCTATTAAAAACCCATAGTGGTGTTGCGTGTTCAAATAATTTGGATACATTGTTTTAAATTATTTCAAAACACGTGGCAGATTTTAGGAATTAGTGAAAGATAATTTCTTTCGTCCTCAGAGCATAAATAAATTCGATACAGTTTTCAAGAGAGTGTTATAGAATGTCCTTCCCCTAAAAATAAAAAAAATCATATTTTATGGCAATGTTATTCACTAAAGCAGGCAAAATTTAATATTTTTCTGACTGCATAATGATGTAACATCCATAAGCACTGACAAAGCTGGTATAAGTGCAGAATCGTTTTTTAAAAGAAGCATATGAGATGCATATTGATAACAACTGATAACAATTGAATTCCACAAATTTGGGAAAACATGACCTAATAAAACTACAATCAAATTTACTATCTTTGGGACAACACGGACTGCTAAAACCATAGTCAAAATGACTGGCTTAGAAATAAGATGAACTGTTAACAGTACACTACAGTCAAATTGACTACCTTTAGAATAACATGTACTTATAAAACTAGAGTCAAAATGACTATATTTGCAGTCAAATTGGCCATCTTTTCGCACATTCTCAAAACGTGTCCTGTGACTGCATATAACTTCGTCAAGGTGGCATAACGTATGCGCTACTCAGATATTTCAATTTTGCATAGGTATGACTATTTTGTATCCTCAAGTCATTACACGAAGAGATGAATTAAAGTTGTATCTATTTTATTGAATGCCATGCCCTTAGTATTAAGCGAAGTTAATAGGTATAATAAAAATTATGTGCAGTGGGGACCGATTGTGCATGTATAAACATGATTTTATTTGACCACATATCTATTAAATGGGAATATGGATGTTATTGCATAAAATTTGAGTAATATTTACTACATCTTTTTGAAAACTGTTAAACTGTTAAAACTGAAAACTTTGGTAATTAAGCGAAATCATTTTCAACGGGGATATCAAAATTTAGAGTTAATCCCATACTTAACTCGAATATACCGCAGTATTTTAATTACGATGACCTAATAATATAAGTCTAAAATGATGACTAATTTTGAATGTGCAACCAATACACTCCTTCCAAAACGCTCAATTATGGACCATGATAATTATTGTTACATCCCACGGCACCTTAATCCCATTCCGTTACAAGTATCTTCCATTTGCATTATCGTCCGGATATTACCTAAACACCCCCTTAATCCCCTCATCTTACATTTCCCGTCAGACACACGTATTTATATTAGCACTTTGTAAGCTACAGTCTTGAAAAGAATATTTCTACCATCACAAGTTGCTTGTGTTGAGAGAGTCCCTGAATGACCGTGGCTCATAAGGGGCCATCTTAAACACCACTGACCAATTAGTGGATATGTTTGTACTACTATAACAAAAATGATTTTGTAGATTTTATTTTGTCGATGAAAATATACGGTTTGCTTATGTTGTTGTAAGCTTTGTACCTCGAACAGGGTTTTACAATTAGTTTGCCGCAGGTCACTCGTATTTCGAGCGAAATCCTAAAGATTGCTATGCCCTAATAATCTTTTGGATACACGACTCAACGCGCCAAACTAAATAAGAACAAGAATTGAGTTGGCACCTAATTTGAAAAGGGATAAAAGAGATAACCGCTTCAATTGATCAAAACACTCGCAGTAAATGTTTAATGGATTTTAACGTAAGTATGGAATATCAGTAGTTAAAATAACAAGGGTGCTGTTAATCTGTTTGATGTCAGGTTGTGTCACCCGGAAACATCGTAATGGTACGTGTAAATCAAGTTTAAATACATAAATGACATTTAAGATGCTACTTCACAAGTCTATGAGCTTGTTGTGTGCATTTAGGACAAATGCCATCATTGAATACTATAAACTAGTGGTCTTCTTACAGTAATCAAGGCGGATTGAATGATATAAATGACTGTTGAGGTAATGAAGAACATGCACTTATCGATCTATTTGAAGTCGCTTTTATTTGACGTTTATAGTAATTTAAAGTGTGTTGTTACAAGTGTCCAACCGGGGAGGAGGAGGAGGTAAGGAGGAGGAAGAAGGAGGAAGAGGATAGATGATGATGATGATGCTGATGATGATGATGCGGATGATGAAGCTGCCTGCTGCCTGATGATGATGATAATGCTGCTGCTGCTGTGCTATGCTTGACGACGACGGTTGATCTGTGTGATGATGAGGAGGAGGACGACGACGACGATGATTAAGATACTGTCCGTGATCCACCCGAATAGTTAAAATATTTGAAATATACAGGACTAGCTTAAAAGTAAAGGATAAGTCTGTAGAACTCTCATAATTTTTTTTTTCAAACTGAAAAATTGACAGAGAGGGAAGAAAAAGAAAGGTCTATGAAATATATGAATCTCTATTCAATTACGTGTTGCATCAAGTGTCCCTACGGACAGTAATGACTAAAATGTCCGATTTTGTCCTTATTAGGTTGGTTTTGGTCTTATCATTTGTAGGGTATGTTAGGATACCTAAATGTTTTTTGATGATTTTTTTTCGATTTTCTGAATTTGCAAATTACTGATAGTGCCTTTATTTAAAGGTCCCAGGAAATGAGATGACAAACCTACTCCACATCTTTATGGGACATTCCATTCCAATAAACAGGGCCCAGAGAAAAGAATACACTACCATGACATCACTTGTGAACTATGATTTCAGTCAGTCAGTGTAGATTCACACCAGTCACCTGGGATTTGCTATTACCTCTGAAAAATCAATAGTTTCATGTGTCATCACCAACACAAAATATGATGCTTCTAGTCCCTCCTGTAGACTTGACACAAACCACATCATTTCTCTTTGTTTCTGGGACCTTTAAAAACATTAACACTTAAGTGTATGGGGGGGGGGTCCACGGACTAATATTTGGTTTTCGGGCGCCATTTCTCAACGGTGAATTATTTTGGCCCAAAATTTTATGTAATTGTCTAAATATCAGTCGATATTTTGGTGGACACAAATCCAATAGTGCTGGCGTGATTATGCTATTTAGCATAATTAGCATTTTGGTGGCGCTATTCAACCAGTTGGATATATTAATTAGTGCTGATTTCATCATGTCATCTCCTAGGTAGCATTTCGTTGTGGATTACTGATGATTTTTATAATTTTCAAAGACGCCAAAGTATCATACCAACTTCCTTAATTGTATCTAAGGAAGATAGCAACATGTTAACTATGGCTGACTTCATGGATTTATTTAATAAGAGAACATGCCTATATAGAAGTTACCATGTGGTTACGTACGTATGTATCCTATCCAGCTATCCTATTTATTAGCTTTTATCGGAGTGGCACGTCCATTGATACTTTTCAAAACTCTAAAAACATAATAAAGAAACACTGTCAAATTTACAACTGTGTCCGAACTATTTGTCTTATGAAGTAGGATAAAATCACGTAAATTGTATCCGAAGGATAGGAGCCTTTGGGCATTGTAATGTATACGTTTATAGGAAAAATATCTGAAGTATGAAAAACTTAAAATCCTATAAAATTAAAATTCAAATTTTAAAATTGAGCGTTTTTTTTTTTATAAAGGTTGATTTCAAAATTAGGACAAATTTGGTTAAATTTAAACATTTACCATTCATACCCAATCGACTAAAAAGAATAGGTTTCAGCAGTAAGTCTTTTCAGAAATGTCATTATGGTGCAGCCACCTTCAAAACTTTCAATCATCGGAGTTACCAAGCTACGTTGCGCCAACGCGGCAAGGCACGTTCAGTACATTATCACCCTCAATCAAGACCAGGGAATGAAGGTAGAGCGTGAGCCTGGTTTACTATTTAAGGTGGTTGTTCATTCAATAAGGTACACTCTTCACCCCCAGGCCATACACTTGTTGGAATTTATTAGAGTACCAAATTCCGAATGTAATTGGCAGCAGCTGTATATGAATTCCTATCGCTCTCTCTCTCTCTCTCTCCTCTCTCTCTCTCTCTCCATGGGTTGTTTGGTATCGAGCCCGGTATCGTGATGATAAACCTCGAGAAGGAATCGATAACGGGAGAGACGTTAAGCCGTAAGTCACGTGTACAGAAAATGATAAGGATACTGATGCGACAGCTCTTGGATGCCAAGGTCAGAGATACCCTTTAAACACAAACAAATGAGCCGTGTGCACAAATGATCGGAATTTTACGTAATAACAGAATGTCTTTTATTTTTTTATTTGATAAAACAATTGATTCAAGAATTTGAAATGTCCAAAACAATTACAATGGTGATCACGATCAATACACAGAAATGTTCTTAAGATTTTTCAATCTTAATTAAATGTCCACTCTAATGTAGTGACTCATGTCCAGAATTAAAACATGCCTTGCAGTTCAACAATGATATTTCCTCACAGCAAAAACTCCTAAATAAAAGCATACAGTGTCAATATTCCACGATATAAATCCATGGGAATCTTCTTCAGTAAAATATTTAATCTCCATTTTCGGAACAGTCCTGAAGATAATGCTGTCCAGCAGCTTATGTCCACCCTTAGGACTACAAAAGGTTATCTTTTGGATTACAATAACTGCAGCTCTTTTGGCTTCAACTACGACAGCAAACTAACTAGCCCTTTTGCTCATATGGTAGCAAAATAAATATAAATTCTGGTAGTAATACTGCTCTGATCTACCGACTCTGCAGATCAAAATTACTGGCAATCCTTTTTAGTAAGCTCAGCTATATTTATACTTAACAGCTAGTCTTCCCAATGTCTAACGTGAGATGACATTATCCAATTGGATCTCACATTAAAGCAATATTAGCACATTTTGTTTGAAGAGCGCCCCCAATTTTTCAAAAAAATTGAGATTTTTACACGGTTGCATTGGTAACTGGCTAGTAAACCACACCTGTGAATGGTTAAGCTCGAAAATGTCTGTGTTTCACAAACGAAGGAATTTTGTAATTAGAATAATTATTATCGGGATCCCCGATAATAATTCAACGGCTGCTGGAAACGGCCTTCCAATGTGAAATAGCCGGGAAGTAGGGCCATGTACGTGTCTACGCTCATCCATTAGTTGTTTTATTGGTTCAGGCAAATCCAGTTAGAGGTTATTTTCTCGAGGTGGCACTATTTCATCATGGACGGACATAAACGTAGCATTTCCAGCTCTGCCGTTAAGTCCAATCTGCGATCCAAATTTTAATTACAAAATCGCTTAATTTATGATAAATACGCATTTTCTAGCATTCTCGTTCCCAGGTATATTTTCCTAGACAATCACCAACGTATTTAATATTTTTTAAAATATTTTTTAATTCTTATAACGCGCGACAATTCCACCGAAGTGCTCAGGACCCCGCTGTGGAGCGCCTTAGGTTGCTACAAAACAACGAGTATATCCAGAAACGACAAGGAAGGGATTTTGAGCGGGAGGAAACGAAGTACTCGGAGAAAAACCTGCGAGGACGGGTATGAATCGGCAACCAAATTCACGTGACGACACAGGCTCCACAAGGGATTGAACCCTGGCCGCATTGGTGAAAGGCGAGTGGAATGAGCCACTACACCAGCCCGCCCTCCCAAATCATCAACGTAACTCGTGCCAAAATATAAAATTGCAAAAATGGAGCGCTCTTCAAAAATGTGCCATTTAATGACGTCATTGGAAACTACCTTATGTTGCAATTTTTTAAAATATCAAGCGATTTAAAGATTATCTTTTTTTTAGGAAATGTCTTTGATGAGATACAAAGATTGCCTCATCTCAAAAAGCTTAGAAAGTTAATTTTTGTCTTGCCTGGAAGTGGGCTGGTCAGACTGCCCAGCTCCATCCTAACTCCCTAATATTACAATATGCAAAAAAAAAATTTTTGATGATTTTTTAAGATTTTCTGAATTTGCAAATTAATTGAAATATAATATTGGGATAAAATGACATTTAACGAACCGAGGTTGAATTAGAAGTACATATAATACGAGGTGGTTTTAAGTAAAAGTAAAGAAGGACACTTAGGAGTGGCTTTAGGTACCTTACTAAACGATATCAAATGAAGACCAGGAGTTCCGACTGAACCCCCAAGATGACCAATTCGGACGGAAGGTTTCTAAAGAGGCCTTTTACCATGTGTATGGTATTAAAGGGTTCTGCTGAAAAGATCATCAACATCTATTATTTCATTTGAATTAGTTTTTAAGGTAATGGATTTGTGATGTATGTCACGAGTTTCTGAAGTAGGTTTATACATTTGTTCACAGCGATATTGCGTTGCAAGCAAATATCCAAGACACTAAAACAAGAACAAAACAAACTACGTCCCTTGCATTGAGCTTGTAGTTCATACTAGCTTTAATGGTGACTTTGTGACCCACAATTTATCCAATAACCGTGTCACACGGGTGCATATTTGCTGGATAAGCTAAAAAGTCAGATACATCCTTTTGCTTAGCATAGAGTCGTTTTGTGTGTACATCGCTTTATATTGACGAAGGGTAATGGAGCACGAAACCCGCAGATTATAATGATTAAATAATAGACATTGATCGATTATAAGCAAGGTTGTTGAACGCACTATGCGACAGTAGCTAAAATTCTGTAAGGTTAATATATGAATCTGTATTCAAATTGTATAAAGTATGCAATTTTAGTTTAAGTGCACCCTGGAGCGTTGCGAAGTACGATTTTTGATAATTGAGAGTAATTGATGTGACATTTGCATTGCGAATTTATCGGTTCCATAAAATACAATTAGAATACAACGAGCTCAAACTACCGAGCCAAACGTTAAATTGAATGTAATGTTAAGCATTATTTCCTTAATTAGTTAATCAATCAAGTTAAATTTTTACACACCAATCTAAACAAAATTAACCGTCAAACGTAAATAATTAAAGGTTAACATGTAGAGTACACAAGTCCAAAACATGGCCATGAGTATTGCCTGGGACTAATATATTAAGATATTCATCACAGGTATTGCTTCAGCAAAATGGATTATTTTCGGGATCAGTATGTAGATTAAACAGTTCGAGCGGAGGTAAAAGACAACGTGTGGTTTAAAAATTCAAAACATAAACGTCTTTTTTATTGTAAAATATTCCATAACATTTTATAAATTTCAAATATTTAAAGTCTTACGATATAGAAGAAACGTAGGATTTTTATTCTCAATTAACAGTAAGCTTATATCCTTTGGTTTTGAAGACTTACTCGAGAAATAACACACTAAGAAGGCGCTTTCGCATGTTCTAAGTGATTGTCGTAATATATGAAATGCAAGCCGCATTTTTAGTACTGTATTTCTTTCACATGTCAAAGATAGTTCTCCCTTTCTAAAGGATGTGAAGAAGAAAAGTATCTGGATAATAACAAACTACACGATGAATTGAATGTGGCTCGTACACCACATAAAATTGTTAAGATAATGGGTAAAGCAAACACCAAACGCCTACATGATTGACTTAGATCACGTAAAATGAAAAGAAAACCTTCACTAGCACAGATGTCGAGTCCGCGAGGTATTGTGCCGCATATCTTCAAGGTGTTCCGTAGCAGTATTCCAGGCATACTTTCTTATTTAGCGAATGTCAATCTCATATATAATTCATAAACACGATTATGCCCAAAAGGAAACCATTCCCAATAATTAATGCCTCCAAATTTCGTGACACAATGAACTGATTGAGGAGATAGAAAAACTGCGCTTCCCAGATGATAATGGTGATCATATATAGGACTAGGCGAACCAGTATAAACTATTATTCTATTGGAGGCAAAATCTGTTCCTAATGTCTAGATTTACCGCCCAAGAGGAAATCACAATAGGATGATGGGAATATTGGTAATGCCGACGTATACTGTACCATCTGCCTTTTGGTTAGTCAACTCGGCGCATTATACTTCAGCAAGTTCCGTTTTGATAGTAAGTAATAATTAGTCCGATTTCCTCACTCAAAGTGAAGTATTGACAGCATTGCTGAGAATATTGAGTGAAGTAGCCGATATTTTATGAACGATGGCTTTAACCTGATCTCAAATCTATTTGAAGGCAACATTGTTTTGTGTTTGGGAATTTGTAGAAAATGTCTATGTACCAGATAACTCTGCTATAATAACGTTGGTTTAATTGTTTATTATCGTGGTGACGAATGGAAGCAATCTGGTGGCCAACATGTTGATAATTTATGGGAAATGGCCAAAAGATTACCGACATCATGAACTGTCCAAGAAATGAAGAAAAAATTATCTTTCAGAACCAGCAAACCAGAGAATCACTTCTTGAGGCAAGGCTGCAGTAGGCTATCAATAACATTCATGTGTCCATAAAATAGACTATTTCAAACGTTTAAAACAAAACCGCATAAAGATTTTCAAACCAAATAACTCGTATATAACATCAAGGAACCATAAGCATTCCTTAGCTCTTGTAAACTATTTAAAGTTGATTATGACCATGTCTCAGTTTGTCATAATATCCACAAGTTTCCTCGCTGAAACAATGATCCTAATTTCCAAGAGGCCCTTGACTTCTCATTGTGAAGATTATCAAAGGCGGCAAGATTCTGTATTCAAATTATCTCAGACGAAGTAAGCTGTGAGTAGTCTAGGATGATCTCAATGAAAACCCCGATGATTTTGGCCAATTCAAGACAATCATCGTATGACATTTTGCCCAATATAGTTGTGACAAATTGACTGACAAAAGATGGTACACCTATACACAAGTACAGGTAGCTAATAAGCAAAGCACCCTAACAATAATATACACATTGAAGTAAGAAACATAATTTCTTCTATTCCGGTCCATTCTTTGCCCTCCCTGCTCCCAGTCTAGTGTACAAGTAAGATGTTTAGTGTACACTTGGCCTGCGGTTATTTCGCGTCTACCACACGATCTGACACTGTTATCTAAAATGAACGACTAGTCGGAAAAAAATGCACTACACGCACCTTAATGTAACTCTAACTTGATTACAGTTTAATTTGTTTTCTTATTCGACTAATGGTTACTTCCATTGTCAACTAATTCTTATGAATGCTGAAGGAACAGATTGTGTTGAAGGCGATTTATGGAAGACCGATCTTCTAATGACTTCACCAGCAGTTCCGTTCCGATTGGGGGACGAGGAGATCATTTGTCAAAATATTATGGAACAGTTAATTGGAAAAGCAAAAAATAAACAAATAATTTTTCACACTTAATCTTGTAATTAAAATCAGATTGTAGAACATAAACAGGCCCAGATTATGGTACATGTAAAATGTGGCCTTTATTAGATATTCGTGCTACAGACATAGGGATAACTGATGTCCACTAAAATACTACAACAATATTATTTTAACCAGGACAAAGATGCAACTCAACTCACAACCCCCTAACCAGTTAGTGTCTGGTAATCAATCTAGCGTGAGCAGGAAACTGCTTGTTGGAGTATAAATGATACAGATTCCAGATCCAGATCCAGAAAAGCTGGTCACCACGTAAAAGACGCACATTAATTAGGAAAAATTATAAAATGTCTACTCAAATTATCAGTGACTTATTAGAATCAGTGACCAATGGATCTACACAAACATCAACATTAGGCCCAGGAATTAGTTATAACTGAAATAGCCTAACAAGCTGAATTTTTCGGGATAGGTCCGGAATATGAGTTAGATAAAATACTAAAAGTCCCCAAAAAATACCCATGGAGCTCTCTCCAAAATCCAAGATGGCGTCCAAAATGGCCGCATTTCTATTTTGATCATAACTTTCCAACAAGACCCAAGTTAGAATCACCCACCCACACAAAGTGTCCGACTATATGTTTAAAGCACAGAGAATCTAATTTTAAAGGCATTATTTTTAGACTTAAAACTCACAAATATCCTAAACTAAGATGGCGACCAAAAATGGCCGCCATTTTCTAATTGTATCATAACTTGATAAGTCGGCAAGTTAGAAGCACAAATAAGTGTCTAAACATATGTTTTAAGGCACAGAGAATCTATAATAGAAGCATTTTTAGGGTGTCCAAGTAGCCACAACCAAGATGGTTAAAGGGGGATTGCCCGATTTAAGTCTATTTTTCATCTTGACTAAATGGCCTTCACCCGAAAACCCCATCTCATAAAGTTTCGCGCTGAGTATATCAACCCGTTTGACAGTGAGAGCTTAAAAAACGTAATTTTGAATCCCCATAGAGTACTGTTGTCAAATTAATATTGGTTCGACCAAAAATGGGGCATATTCGCTCATTAACATATCCTTTAGCCCTAAGATTTCACAGCTAGGTAAATGAGAAAAATAGTAGCTTATAGTGTCATGCATGTATCTATTGTTAAATAAGCTACCAGTAAGTCCCTTGGTCCTATATCACTCCCAATTACATTAAAGGTGCAAACGAGAGATTCCACATCAGGGTGTCCCTTAAAAATCGAAAGTACTGCTTTTTGCCCAATGCAAAGCTTTCTATCAATTAATTATCCCCATCTGAAAGGTAAAGCTGAGAAATGTTCTTGATATACAAACAATTGGTGAAATTTTAATTTCGTATAGGAGCAGACCAAATACGAAATTCAGCATAGGTTTTACATTTGGAAATACAGGCCAAATCCAAAATCGCATTTTTTCTCTTTTAAGCACATTTCGTAGGAAATACAAGGCAAGAAATCTTATTGAGATGTCTAATCTATAGAAATTCACTTTATTACACACTATTTGGTGCCTTCAAAAATCTCTCGGCACCTTTAACCATTATGCATTCTGATTTGTTTAACTAGTTGTAATTTTATATATCTATATTATATATAGATATATATATATATATAGATATTTATTATATATTATTATATAATTATATATATATCTTAATATATATATCGTTCTTTCGTTTAAGTCAAATCTCAGGGAAGGTCCGTATCTTACCAGCTATAGTTTCATCGACCAGGTTATAAGATGGTAATCCACCTGGAGACTGGTAAGACCTCACAGTCATCTATGATGTGGCTAATTTTTTGTGGCTCTCCACAATCGCGTTTGACATGAAGTGATTTGTACGGACAATGCCAGTTCTGAGTCTGGTGAGCTTGACCCATGCTTACATATCAAACATGGGATGCTCATTTGGGCTGGGCCACAAAACCTGCTTTTTTAAGTTCAGGTAGAGGATGACCATTAATTGCTCATACCATCTGTCAATGATCCAGGGATTGATCGTAGGATACTGCGACTGCCGTGTCATGGATTGGGTAGCAAAGTTGAGGTGGAGGATTAGGCGACCAGGTCATCACACTTCTTGGTGAGCTTGATCATCTTAAAGTTCCTAAAGTTAGAGGAGGCTATGCCGACAGAATGCAAGATATTCTACAGGCGTCTCCAAAGGGCACTAACAAGTCTCATGCATTCATTTCAAAAGACATCAATCTTGTGTGGTGATATATATTGGTGCGGTGTATTCAGCAGTTGAGTATGCCAAAAACAACAGTTGAGTGTATTGCCTGAAAGATGTCGAACGAAAGATGCATCCCATCCAGTTCTTGCGAGCCTTGTGAGGAGATTGGCAAGAGACTGCGTCTTGGCAGCGATGCCTTGGTGTGTGATGGAAAGTTAAGCGCTGTCACTTATGACAGGCAAGGTCTTTGTTGTTGGGCCGTGTGACAGTTCATCTCATCTAGGATGTTAACACTGGTAAGATCCTTTTGGGCATTGATTTGCAAGGTGAAAAACAGAGCTGATGGTCTTGGATTTGCTGAGTTTCAAGTGTCATCGGGGATGAATTGGCTTGCAGTGATTAGGTCTTCTGCAATACCACATTCTAAGGCCCAGAAGAATACCAGCAGCCATCCAAGTGCCGTATATCCGCATAGGAATACTGTGACAATCTACTATTGGGCATTTCTGAGATGTAATGTTTGAAAAGGACATGGATGCCAGGAAAGAACCTTGTGGGACACCATTCCGAAGTTTGCGCTTTTTAATTCATTAACATTGATGTCTCCAGACGACGAAGCTCTGTCTTGCATGAGCGCATTATGATCTTGGACAAGCTGACCTTCGGGAAGGATTTGAGTGCTTGAGGTAGAGACCTCGATGGCCAGACTGTTACATACGCAGGGCAGTTAGATATTTAGGAAGACGGAAAGACTTAGTATACCAAGCCGTCACAGTATGTAGAAAAACTAAATGAGTTCTTCGTTCTCCGATGGCAAGCTGAATTCATGAATGTGAAGTTGTTAAGGATGGTGGGACTGGGACAGCTTACCATATCTGTGTAGATATATAGTCGCCAGATACCCCACAGGACAAGTCTAGTGCCCGACCGATGACATAACTGACAGCTCGTTTGACTTGCTATAGCTAGAGTGGTGATGTATAAACGTGTCGTATATCTGCTTCTGTCGGCTTTACGGAGATGGAGTAAAGGTACCTTGTTCCGGATTTTTGTCTCTCGTGTTCTATTACCTATAATCTGAGAGCTGGCACTTGTACCACACTGGACCATCAAGTACCCTGGGAAAAACAAGCTTGCGGTTTGATGTTAGATGCGAATGAGGAAAAAATAGGTCTTGCATTGATATAAAAATGTATACTATACGGGTAAATTGGGGGGTCCCAAAGAATGATCTGGCTTAAGGTTAACTGTTTGACACACCCCTCAGCTAAGTGGTGGCATTCGGGTATGTTTAAAAAACTTAGGGCACTTTTAAAATGTCTCTAATGTGATCTTTGTCTATTCAACCTATAAGGTGGAATCATCAAGATGCCCAAAGAGAGAGGCTCAAGTAAGAATGTGAGCAAAAGGATAAAAAGGCGAAGAGGCACAGCCATGAAGGCCTATTTATTTATTCGGGCATAGATCCAAGGTAAGACATTCAGCGAGGTGAAATTAGCCGTAGATGGACATTACTTTTAGGTGGTGGGGAGCTATCTACGCTGTTTTTGTACCACGCAAGGGAAGACAAAATCCAGTGTGAAATTAATTAAAAATTAATAAAATCTATAACCGTCTTCTTGCCTAATAAAAGTGCTAGTTCTATTGAAATGAATTAAATGGAACCCTCATTTTCTTTCCCCACTATACAGTGACCCAATGGATAAATATTATCAGATAGGACGATTTGGGAAAGCTGGCCTCTGGCCTATGCCAACATACCCATTATTCGCAGTTTTCTATTTATTACGGTGTTGCTAAAATGACGGGCATGTGTTCATACTTTCCAAATCTCTAATGTAAAATGAAGAATAGTTAAATGTTATTGACATTCATTCAATTATTTCCTTCATATATGTATATTTGCACTGCATGTGACAATGGTGCCAAAAGTTACAGCTGGGACAATATGGCTGAAGCTGAGGGATTACTGCCGTCAGGCTTGCACCAGAATAAATAGGCACTGAACCCTTAGGAGAATATTATTTGTATTTCTAATATGATTGGTTGTAAAATTAGATATAAAAGATAACAAATGGTGGTCTCTTTTGGGAACTCTAGAATGCTTTATAGATTCTTTATGCCTTCTAAAAAAAGTTAGAGGGGGGGGGGGGGGGGCAATACTTTGTATTCTAATTTGATATGAAGTTATGATACAATTAGAAAATGGCGGAAATTTTGGACGCCATCTTGATTTGGGGTAACTTGTAAGTTGTGAACTCTTCAAATAATGACTTCATTGGTTCTTGTGCCTACAAAATTCGGACACTTATTTGTATTTCAAACTTGTTGGTTGCAAAGATACGATAAAATTGAAAAATGACGGCCATTTTGACGCCATCGGATTTGGGTACGTGTAAACGTTTTGACTCTCAAAATAATGACTTCATTGCCTTACCTGTGCCTTAAAACATATGTTGGGACACTTTATTTGTATTTCCCAAAGGCTGGTTGCAAAGAACGATTTAAAATTGAAAAATTACGGCCATTTTGACCCCGCCATCTTGATTTTGGGCTTGGGTAACCTTGTAAGTTTTGAACTCTCAAAAAATGACTTAATGTGCATTCCTTGTGCCTTAAAAATAGTTGGGACACTTTATTTGTATTTCCAACTTGTCTGGTGGCAAAGATAGGATAAAATTGGAAAATGGCGGCCATTTTGACCGCCACGTGAATTTGGAGAGAGCTCCAGGAGGATTTGGGGACTTTAGTATGTTATTCTACTTCTATTCCTGGAAACCTATCCTGAACAATTCAGCTTGTTATGAGCTATTTCCAGGTTTTAGCCTATATGATCTAATGATCTTGGAACTAACATGCTCAAGCGAACAATAGAGCTAGCTAATGCTATTCAAATCGGCCGGGAACACTTCATTTTTACATCTGGTCCATGTTATGTGCATGCAGTTGAACAGATTTCAAATGTGATGACCTCGCCGCATGGCGGGAGTTATTCTGTCAGACTTCAAGCACGGAAAACCTTTCCTCGTTCAAGATAAAAGAAAATCGTTGAGATTCTACTGTGTGTTCAATAACTTTAACTTAACACTGTGTTTAAATAATGTTTTCGAAAGAAAAGATAAAGGGACAACCACTCATGATAGAAAAGTTTCTTGGCAAGGGGCTGACTTAATTTTTTTCTGAGAACCTTTACTAAATACCAAGTTATGTCTTTTAACCTATTTCTATGCTATGGCCTTGTTTTTAGAAGGAAGTCATTGTGTTGAGGGCGACCTACACTTTAAAAAAATCAGGACGGATGAGGGGTTATGTGCCTTTATGTCATGAACCGATAATAGAAGTCAATACTGGGGGTGAGAACACCTTGAAAATCTTTTCAAGTGCATGGGCAGTAACAATGGAACCTACATACCCTGATGAGAAAAAAAGGTCCGAAGTGTTTTAGGTTGATTGTTGAATATCATAATAGCGGGATGCCGCTTGCGTTTACGTGTACACATTGGTCCCTGACATTCTGGAAGTAAATTGAATTTACATTTATTCCTTGTTCTAAATAATGAAAACTCTTTTATTTGAGATAAGTTTTTTCCTGGTTAACATAATATTGTTAAATTTAGTAATTCTACGAAAGTAAGTATTTCCAATCTGTAGCATGGAAAGATGGTTAAATCGAAAAATTTTCATGGCCTAAGTAGGAAAAGATAAAGTATCATGGGTCGCAGGTAATCAATATTTTCCGCATTGGATCCTACCCGACTTCTACAACTGAAGAAAACACACAGAAATAATATTTAGCATTAAAAATGGCAATGATTTGGCTGATTGCTATCGGTAGCCATATTGGACGCCCATATTGGATATCATTTTACAATGTATCGATTAATGGTATTAAAACAGTCGTCTGAGAGTTGCACATAAACCTAGATCTTTCTTAGCTACGTAATTAATAAGTCAAATTAGTGTATTGGAAGTCTTTTCGGGTTCTTGCAGCAATTGTTTATGTGATTACTGCGGAATTCTTTTAAGACTTTTAAATGATTTCTGATTGCTAAAACAGAAGAACGACATCCCAAATTTACAACTATACAAATAATTTTTGGGTATTGGCAGCCTATTGAATTGTAAGCAACATTAATCACCTGAATAATTATTATGTTATATTATTTCTCCTTTAGGATAAAAACTTGCTCAGTATTTCTGGTTATGTCATTAAATATTCAATATGTGGATTTGGGGTCATTTTGATTTTTAAAGAAAAACGTTCAAGTTTCTTTTATGGCGCCCATCGGATTCAGAAAGCAGGAAAAAAACTGGGATTAGAATATGGAACCTCTAACCTATTTTACTCGTCACACTTGCACATTCCCAGCACCACAGATCTATAGATGTGGGTATCCAAACAGGTGAGAAGAGGGAGTTTCAGGAACTGACCATTTGACACTTTTTCTGCCACCTATGAATCGGAAACCTTAACGGAATAAACCTGTGCTTATTCCGTGAAGGGTTTCCGAATTCATAAGTGTGTTAGAAAAATAGTTGTCAGATGGTCAGGTTACGGGAACTCCCGTATTGAAGAAGCCAAAATTAACCCATTCACGTATGGTTATAGAACTGCTATAGGGTCATCACGCGAAAGTAAATTATGTTGAATTGCCTTTGGTTTGCCACTACAGATTCATACAAGCATGTGAAGAATAAAAATGCATACATTCTGTTCACCGAGTGTCAGAATTCTGCAGGTGCTTTTTTGTATTCTCTGCACGATCGGGGTGTTCTGGAGGACAGTTCTGGCCAAATTACACTATTGACTCCCCATCTCTCCAGACCACGGTACCATCTAATGTCATCTTGTATTTGCTGGGAGGCGGCTTACAGTGATCGCATTAGGAAACGCTATAAAACAGATTTATGAGTGGATTCTTGTTTTAATTGCAACATCTTGTTATTTCAAATAGCCATAAACGTTTAATTTTAAGTGTATTTTATAATGGTTTATCTCAAAACACTCGGTGACCCCGATTTTCCTTGAGTTGTTTTTGATCATATAAAAAACACATTATTGGCAGTTGAACGGAATATTATGGCGGGACAATATTTGCAACCAATGCTTTGCGATCAATATAGTCCACCTTCACCCAATCTATAATAACTTCTGTACCTAATTTCATTATGACAAGAGCTAGTAATGTAAAATAATGTGACCGAGTCTAGTGTTCGTGATAGTTTCAGGCAATGTTCCTTTAATTGGTTAAACCTAGCCATTGATCTGAAGCTGGTTTGTGTAGGAAAGGAAATTTCACGATCCATTCCGGGTGAGACATTTGGTGGGTATGGTGTGCATGATTTGAAGATGATGACATAATAAGATGTTAGAGGCATTTTTGATAAGTAAATCTATGTCAAAGGAGTAAAACCTTAATACATTGTAGTTTTACTAACGGAACGGGTAATTGTTGCACCTTTTTGATCAGTAGTCAAACAAACTAGTATAACCTAGTGGAGAGAGAAATCTGTGGAATTCCAGTACCCTTTTAAAACCCTTAGGATCAAAACAATTTAAGTCCCTTAAATAGTTAAAAACAAAACAAACAAAAAAACAAAAAAAAACACTAAAATACTTTCGAACAACTCCTTCACAATGTTAAATTGTTATAGATTTTTTCATTTTAATTCCATGAAAAATGTTCTCATTAGATGGTTGTTTTATAATGGTCGTAATTTACGGCATCAATTAAAAAAACAAAACAACAAAACAAAAATAAAATAAAATAACAAACAATAAAGTACTTATGGACAATCCTCCGTTAAGTTAAGTTATTATATTTTAATTTTAAGCATTAAAAAAATGTTCACCTATAGATTTTTGGTAATTATAATGATATTATTTAATTGCATCAATATTATTAACTTTAATATTTGTTCACTTTATTCACTTAATTTAATATTAATGCATTAAAATGCGTTTATAACAAGCTAAATACACGCTAGCCGTTTTAGGATATTTCAGTTGTTCGATTGGTTTAAAAGCATCACGTATTCATACATAATTAGGTCTACCATGCGCTGCAACTAATAATTATGCATAAGGATTGGTGACCTTCATCTCATTTCTTGCCCAATCACGTCAGTTTATTGAGTCCTGCATGCATAATTAGTGGGATCACCAACACACAACAGGTGATATGCTGACATGAGGCTACAAGTCTGTTCACGGCAGGAACATGCGGATCAGAGCGTGGAAAAACTATAGCTAGTAGAACCATACATGAAGGTTTGCACTACTTTGATAAATTCAAGCTAATTAAATTTTAATGATCAAAATTGCAGTTAGTCTACTTTTTGTTACAGAATATATTTAGACAGACGTAACCATAACGTATAGCATTTTTATGACATTACTAAATTGCCTACGGTTGTGGTGCAGTAATTTTTTAAAAATATTTATACTTTACAGGTCGTGTCAAGGCCGGGTCACAATTGATCAGGGTAAACGTGATCGTAAATGCGCCATTCGTCAACTCTTGACGACAACAAAATCTCAGTTCATAATACGGTATAATTATTCAGATTCAAATAAATTATTCAGATACACACAAACATGGTCATTCTAAGGTCAACAGTTTAAGAAGCTTTTTTTAAACGACTTATCATCATTTATCTTAATTATTGCCATAGAGAATCGGCCTTATGTAGAGAGTTAACGAAAGGACATGGAATAGTCCAATGTCATTTATTTTGTTGTTCATTGACCGCATTGCCCATTTCTCTCAAATGTCATTGGAGCACTTGCTTAAAGCACAATTGTTTAGTCTCAAAACCAGTTTGATTTTTCAACAAAGGCCCTTATTTCAAAACGGTCTTCCGTAGTTCTTTAACATGTTTTTATCATGCGAATTGACAGGGACGTTCAAAAACACGTTTATAAATTATATATTGAAGAAGTCAATCCATTTTTCAGAATCCATAAATGGCATTCTACGTATCTTGCGGTTAACTTTTTCATGCGAAGCTGTTCGTATTGTCATAATGGTACAATAACATTTCTGTGATGACGACTGCAGTAAATAGAGGTACTAAATAAATACAACGTTGTCATAATTTTAAGTTACATTTAATTTTACTCTTTGCTATTCATGGTCTAAAACTCTAACCGGTAGTAAAATGAGACCCGTTGAAAGATGATTAGTCATTTGACTAATCATGCGTAAAATAATGTGCCATACGGTTAGTAAATAGTACAGTTAATAGGTCATAGACTGGGAAACTTCTGTTTTGATCCAAAAAAATGCAACAGAAGGTTTTATAACTGCTTTTGGTAGTATTTGATATCAGAAATATTATTAAAAATCTAAGAAAATATCTACAACGGAAAGTCTAGAAATAAGGGGGGGGGGAGTTAGCTATTGCTAAGCTTAAAAGGTACAGTTTTCCCTCCCTATCTGGGACTTATAGTTTTTGTAAAATGGGATGCCAATTTGTCAAGGTCGTCCTGTGGTAAATTTACAAAATGGTCCGATTTTTTTTAAACTGGTCTCAAATTGTTCAGGACATCACAATCAATAAGAAAATGTATACTGAATCTGCGTTTGAAAGTTCAATATGTGCCTTTCCGACCTTTGACTTGTAACCTCCCTTAGGCCCAATACAGACCGGCCATATTTTGGATTCTAATTAATAACAAAATATCATAGACAATGTATCTATTGTAAGTTATTATGGCACAATTTGACACCATTTTGGAATTTTACCCCATTGTGGACCTTGAAAAATTTTGCCTGTGTAATAAGGAAAATTTATACTGAATATGTGTTTGCAAGTTCAATATGCCCAAATCCCCATTTCCAAAAACAAAAAAACAACCTAAAATTTAAACCAATTTTAAAAAATTTCCAAAGATTGGAAATTTGATCCCCATTGTGACCTTCCGTGAGACATTCTTTACGATTGATTTTTATATATAATACGGTATTCATTTTTTCAGGTTTGTAATATTTTTAAGTTTTCATTATTCCTACAAATTATATGTTCAATAACTAGTATAATGATCTAGTGGGGACTGGAAGAAATTGTCTTTTAGAAAAATGGCAACCTCGCACCTGTCTTCACACCTGAAACATGTCTGCTGTTATTACAAAATTCTCGGAAATTGGGCTTTGCAAGACACAAGATCTTGGTGTTTTTCCACAAGAGAGAAACCCTGTTGGTCATGCCACTCCCCGTGAGACTGGGCAGTAGACATCTCCAAGGATTGTACCATAATTCAGATAAGAAAAAAAATCATCTTGTGCTTGATCGAATAAAAGCATCCCAGTTGGACGTTCGCCCTTTATGCATGATAACGCCAACTGCTATATCTACGGATGATAGTTCTCGATGATGAAGCGAATGGGGGTTATTGTGTACCCAACTAAACAGCCTAGTTTGTTTGCAATATGAGTGGTTCGCCATATAGGTTAAGGTCTGTGTGACCGTATATCTCCTTCCAGAATTGTGTTTACTTGACAGAATGCTAAGTGTACTAATATCTTGAATTGGCCACTTTCATTTTATTGTTCCAAAAATTCTGATCAAAGTAGGCAGTGGGAGAGAATGTCAAGCAGATGAATGATGTCAGCTTCAGTTCAAAAGGCAAGCCACAAATACCAAATGTAACAAATCGATTAAAATGAACTTTTCTAACATGATCGTTCCTTTACCGTAACACTTTATTTCAGGGAAAAACAACTATTTTTTAGCTATCTTTCAAAAACTCAAAGCCATAATCCAAGGACTACGAGTGTTGGACTGAGTTCAAATAATATGTGAGAAATATGTTGGAAATTAACGATATTTTAAATGGAAAATGGTTTGTTTTGTTTGCGGGTCTATTGTCTTCGCCTCTCAGGGAATGGAACTAAAATGGGACGAAGAGCGGGTATGCATAACATCAAATAGGTCAATTAGAAGTTCAGGGTTGACAAGTAAAATAATCACAATAATCAAATGGGTAATTAAGATTAGGGAAAGCCCCACGTAGTGATCTTCAGGAAGCATTAAATCCAGGCTATGAAAACATCGAGCACGTTGCCCGTGAGGCGCCAATCTGTTATTGTAGGGATATTACAATAGCAGGGAAATAATTCAGGCCAATTTAAAATAGAAAGAAGCGATTGATATACATACATGTTGAGAGATTCAAGATAGGAACGCATGTAGGAGGAGGATGGGTAGGAGGTACGAGTAGAGAGAGAGTAGTACCCGTAGTAAGTAGGGGACGTAATTAAAATTGTGAAATTTACACACAAGAGTACTTCATCATTTATCCATAAAATTGATGGACGACAGTTGCCAACCCCCTTTGTACCCCAGCTGTTTTTTTTTTGTTTGTCAAAGGTTATACAGGGGTCAAAAGGTTAAAGGCTCCAATCATGTTAAAAAGCACATGACACTCTCTCAGATTACAAGGATTCTAAAAAGGGTATGTCTAACTATCTATGGCTTATAGCTTCGAAGTTATGAGGTAAATAACTGCTGAAGATGTGAAAAAAGTTAATTTTGGGGGGATGTGTACAAGGGTCACAAGTTAAAAAGTTACTGGATTTAAGGTAATGTGTGGCGGGTGTGATGCAAATTGTTTCGCTATAGCCGTCCTAAGCAAAAAATCTAGGCAGTATTGTGCACTTTTCTAAAAGCATCGAAACTTGTATGCTTATAAAATATTGAGCTCCGAACCATTTCTGATCGAGTGCCAAAATGTCGAGCCCCCTATGGCCTAAGCGACTCTATAGTTGTACCCAATATGAAATATTACCTTTCAAAGCTTAAATGCCATAATTCCAAATGTTGTTGACCAAATTAAGGTATATGGTAAGATTTAAAATGATGCATATTTATAGAGCTATTGATTTAGTTAAAATCAACATGGCTGCCATCTATTTCAAATGGCCGCCACTGAAATCTATACAAGCCCTAATTTGAGTTAAGAATGATAAAAACTAATTTTTAAGGACAATCCAACATTGGTAATGCTGAGGATTTCAGAAAACGCATTTATTGCAATTGCAGTTGTAACAGGTAGCAGAAATCTCGAATTTCACGATGGCATCTGATTCAAATGGCCGCTACTGAACTATTATTTCGAATTTTAACCCAATTTTTTGAAATGTACCCCTCTTGAAGGGTTGGTGATCACATTTCACCGCTTTGGGTCAAACAAAAGTCCCTGTATTAGATTTTAAGCACTCTTAATTTATCAGTAAATTTTTTTAATCAAAGTCATTATTGCTCCATTATAGATTTCCAAATGGCCACCACTGATTATCCCTGTGAAGCCTTATTGCCACTTATAATTATGATTTTATATTGAAATCAACGAGCCTTTGTTATTCGAATTAGTAAAGGTAAAGAACACACATACTTTGTACTTTGGTTAAGCGATCGTTGTGTTGGAGAAATTCAGCACTGAATATGATGTGAATGTTTTCCTCTTATTATTATTTCATTGAGAGTTAACAAATCCATCAGATTCGAATGCATATGGCAATGTGTATTGATATGAAGTTACATCTTTATTGGACTACCAGACGACGATACACTTTTTGTTATAATGATTGTTAAACTTTGGTCTGATGAGAAATGCTTCTAGTTTGAGTGTATCGAGTGCAAAGTGCAACCAGGAGCAAATGAAAATTGCAACACAGGTTTGGCCGTCCTTACAATCAACTGTTTTGCTAGTATATTTGTGAATAACCAAAGGTGTGTTATGTTAGATTTTTGTGCAGTATCCCCTGACAAACATTTCCTGAATAGTATGGTCTGCCAAGGCAATAGCCTTTAATTCATTAAGGTACCATATTGCCAAAAGTTTGGAAGTAAGAGTTAATTGAAAGGCGGTGAAACGATATGGTCTGATTTTCATTAAAAAACACATTTCAATTTCAAATTTTGGGTCAAATCGGTCAAGCCACTTGGATAGCAAAGCATAAATGTTATATAAAATTGGATCGATAAGCCCAAATTACATTGGTCGAGCTATGAGTTGCAAGAATATTGGGTGAGATGCAGTTGATCCCAATATTTTAAAACTCAATCAAACCAATACTATGGGGGTAAATCGTCCGATTTTATCATTAACCTGTTTTGATCCGATATTTTTTTTCAACACCACTTGGCTACCTCAATACTTGATCATGTAGCTACACTGGCCATAGGAGACGTGTATAATTAATGTCGACAACATTTGGGGTTTTTGTTCATTATCAAGTGAAACATTTCTAAGGGCTTTAAATTTCATGGGTATCTGAGAATTATAACTTTCTTTCTCTTCTGATATACCAAATCTCACATTTTGATGTAGAAGTGGGGGACGCGGTTTGTCCATTGGGACCCACTTTTAATTTTGCACCTATTAATCGAAAATAGGAAATAAAAAAGATACTGGTATGAATTGTTTTTGGTGTCACGCTTGAAGCTTTGTGCCAAGTCCCGCTAAAACCCCCAAAACCACCTCCCCTTCCCTACCAATCAATGATGAGTAATTGTTAAGGGCGCAACGGTAACACAATTTTCAAGGTTTCAACTTTGTTCCGACAGTTTGTGCCAACACTTTTGTTCAAGATTGTAGCCAATATCACAGAATAGCAATGCATATCTTTTGAAAATGTCCCAGAAAATGAGCTTTTTTTTTAAAAAAATCAGCTTAAAGAAGTTTCAGCGAACGTTTGGCACAATAGAACGTTTTGCCTTAGGCTCTGGTCTTTTAAGTACAGGCGCCAATACTCACATTTGTTTTTAGTCGCTAAGTCAATATTCTGAATTTGGGGTGTTGTATGGTATTGGGTCCCAAGTTTGGTTTTGGTAGAAATGGTACCGTCTCTATAGAATCTGAAAGCAGAATCATGGCTATAACCAATTTCTACCTGTATGCACGAGGGCCCAATCGTTAGGCCAATTTTCAAAAATTTGTAAATTAACACACAAATGTATGGGTCCACCTCCACCTGAGTAAATTATTGCTATTTGGAGAAGTTTGGTAAACTTTGCCAAAGCCCCATTTATAAAATACCAACATCAACCAAGAAAAGGTTGCCATTGGCTCCTGTACCAACTGGTCTAAAATGAGGGCATGTTTGTGAGACGTTCCCTAGAGTCATCTGTACTAACTTCCTTCATTAATGCAAGCTTTCCAGTGGAGCCTTATTGAAAGTCCTGGATATCGCTTTAGGGTTCTTGTGCTGTCCTTTTTTTATACATCCTATAGTCCTACTTGGTCCTATTAAGTGGGACTGAAGCTAGTGGAACCAACCACATAATGGAAACACAATTTCTAAGGTGGCAAAAGCTTGAGTGAGCTGGGTCGAAGTAGTTGCTCAAGAGCATGGAATGCAAGTCCAGAATAGCTGGACTTAATGCACTCTACTTTATGCCATCACCAACAGTGCCAAAATAACTTACTCAGGATACTCAGATACTTAGTAGCTGCTTGGTAAAGCATACTAACTAAGTACTTCCTACAAAGCGGGTCATTTTGAATTCTTACAATTAGAAATAGGTTTCGTCTAGAACTAAGATCAATGTGGTTCAGAGGTAATATATTGCAAAACTGGTTCAATGCAGCCTTTTCAGTCGCCATCTTGATATCAAGATGTGCTGCTAATTGTGGCTACTACAATGTCACAGTGTCTTTCTAAACTCTTTAGCATTCATGTGGGACCGTCCTTATTGTTTTTCATCATTCATAAGCGAAGTAATGCTTAATGTGGATAATTAGTGGGATATTGTAGTGGCAGCCCATTTGAAATCTAGGGTGTTAGGTAGTTGATATCAAATTGACCTACATCAATGGCCAGATATATTGCGGCACTTACTGGACCTTATTCAGTCACACAATAGCTGACAAATGATTAAACCCTTCACACGTATGCTTCATTTTGCTTAAATTCCAAATATTATAGTTCATGGGCGGCCATTTTTAAATCAACCGCCATCTTGAAATTCATGATTACTGCTATCTGTTACTGCTCAAATGTCAGTGTTGCTTCTGAACTCCTCAGCTTTACCAATGTGTGGTTTTGTTCCTCAAAATTAGCATTTTTGAGCATTCTTACCTCAAAGTTAGGCTTAATGTGCTTTCATTGGCGGCCATTTTAAGCTAAGATGGCAGCAGATTGAATATTGACGAAATGAATAGTTATATATATGTGCCTCATTTTAAACCTTAATTGGACCTTATTTGGTCAAAAATGTTGGAGTAGGCATATAAGCTCTTGAAAGGATATTTATAAGTGGGTAACACTATGAGGGCGCTGTAGGCCAACAGGGGCGCTACATTTTTGGCACCGATCAGAAAATTCAGGGGCTCATATTTATAGGCATGCAAGTTTCACGCTTAGGAAAAAGTGCACAATAATTGTGCTTAGGGACTGTGCTATTCATTGAGGCGGTTTAGTTAAATCAAGACTACTGAAGTGGTCTTTCAGTTCGTTTGGCGACCATGGGTAGGACAAAATTTAACCAACCAATAGCACCCAGCCTCCAACAACTGATATTTTGGCGGATTGGTTTGTATCGAATTGACTTATGTGTTTACAAGCACCCAACTGATAATTTATTCCGTGCAATCGTTAACAATGTCAGCGCCCAGCACGGCCGACTGGTTTGGAATGCAGTTTCACCCCCTTGGATTACCCCTCAACTGTATGTCTGGGAAATGCCTGCAAGAAAATTGAGTTTAATTACATAATTAAGATTTTCTATTGAAATTAAAATAGTGCAAAGTACATTTCAAAGTAAAATCTCTTAGATTGTGGCTCTTGCCAGCAATCTGTCAGCATTCTGGAGTTATCAAAACCACATGATATAAAAATGGATAAATACACTTCCTATAATTGGTTTAATGCAACAAACGTACTTATTTTGGGCTGTTGATGCCATTGTGTTGGAGGAGCTTCTCTCCATAGCAGCTTGGAATCCGTTGACAATGTGGAGGGTTAATAGTTTGTAGATTGAAAAAACAATGAAAGTTAACTAGTACTTATTTATCATTGGGCGTAATTCCAGGGTGTCTGGAAAGATCTATAAATCTATACCGTCGTTTTGAGGGAGGCTCAAATCCCAACTCCAGTGGTACAGGATAAAAGCTTCAACTAAATAGGATAACAGGATTGGCTACCTGTGTATGTAGTTCAGCAGTCATACTGGTTGTTAGGTGAACAACATATCTACTTCCTGCTAGTACTATCAGCTTTGTGTGGCTCCAGAAGGAGTGGTGTTTGGTTTCATGCAATGTTCCAGAATATTAAAGTCAACTGTTGCAGTAACAATCCGTCACTTCACAGCATATAGATTCGGATTGATATGGGGTTGGGCAGAACGTTGGATAGCATTAGGACAAAAGGGAAAATGTTTGTAGAGGATGTAATTGCTTCACTGTCCTCACACTAGGAAGGGTGCAATTAAGGTGTCAACAAGGATTTTCGGGGCATCCATACATTGTGTCATATGTAACAACTTCATACAGATAAGACCCCCCAACATTTCTTACTTGTATTTGGCTAACAGAAATGCCTTGAAAGTGGAAGCAAATATGAATTTTGATTGCTTAATTTCAATATAAACAAAGGTTCAATTTAGTATTTGCTCCTATAGTAAATTATAATGTTAACAATTTTTGTAGCAAGCAAACAAATAATTCTCACTTATCCTTTTCACATGGGATATTTTTGATAGAAAGCTTTTATATTGGTGCATAATCAGAAGTTTTCACTTTTTAGCACACCTGTGAAATCTCTTGTTGCACCTGTTAAAGGCTAACAGGTCTCCCAATGTAGTGCAAATCTACTTTAACGTATTGTAGAGATGTTAATCGTCCATGCAGATAAAAACCACAAATCATTTCATGGATAGAGAGCACTTGGTGTTATGTGTAGCGACACTCCGAAAAACTCCAGATAGATTTTTCTGGTTTTTTTTTTTTTTTGCAAATCTTTACTTTCTCCCATTTTTTCTTGTTTTCAATATTTTGTTTCCTGTTAACTCACTTCTTGTTCTTACTTGTTTGGATGCACTGCCATCGTGACTTTGTGAAAGGAGTGTTCCAAATAATTGGTCTTGTTGGAAAGGAAAAGTTTATACAAAAGCAATTCTGTGCCCTCAAGTTGATTTATGTTCACAACTATAGGTTCCAGAGCCCTGGTGCTGATGATATTTCCACATTATGCATCAGTCACTGATGCAGTGCTTGTGAGCTCAAGTACCTTGGATCATTAATCTTCAAAGTTTAAGCTTTCACATTCGTCACACAGGCCCAAAGCACAGCATAAGCCACTGACCTCTACACATGGATAGCCGTGCTGGGCGCACCGTTGAATAGCCACCGATTGAGAACCACATAGTTGCATATTTGCCTGCACAATGTGGCTTCACTTAATTGTCCAAGTTAAAGGAATTTTGTATAACCGATAACATCTGTGTAGAATATGGTGGCACCAGCCGGTGTATGCATTGTTTCCCGCCATATTGCTAAGGCGAAAATCCTTTCTGTGTTTCAACATTGACGACTCAGAGACCCGCTATCCTGTGTAGAAGTCCATTGCATAAGCAGCTTCCAAATTGAACATTTGACCCTCATGGCAACCTAATTTCCATGTCATCAATGTCACACTAGAATATTGGTCTCACTCCACAAATCTACTAAGAGAAAAAAACATCACTCAAGGTTTTATTTCTATTTGTATTAAGTTTATGCGTCTATGGTAAGAACCTACAAGTATTATTGTCAAGAACCAGGAGAAGGAACCCATTGTTCAGAAAATAAATAGCTATGTAAACACACTATTTACAATAAGCATTTACAAAATGGCAGCAGCACCATTGGATTCCAATTCCATTTTTAGATGCTGTAGGTTTTATAAGACATCAATCACATTTGCGCTCTTTACTTCAAAACAAACCATCTGGAACATATAGATTCAATCTGCAACAGATCAACACTTTTTAAGACTAATTCAGGTGGTATTTTCTTAATTACTAGTAGTGGACTTGCATCTGCATGACACTTTGCTCAACCCACAATAATTCATCGCGGACTTGTACCAAGCCTCAAGTTAAGCTAAAAACATATTGGTTCAGGACTAATATCACATAGAAGAAAAACGTATCTGTTACGTTGCTTTAAACTTAACCTGGACTATGGGCTACTTCTAGCCCAGATTCGCCTCTGCGTTCCATTTGTTTTAGTGCAGTGAAAGTGGAACCATTGCTAAAGCCTAACGAGACACAGCAATTTTGACCCGAGCATGCTCTAGATTTCTAGCCATAATGTTCTTGCCTTGAGGCCGGTTTTCAATCAACTGCAACCCGAGTATCAGCCGATCTGCCCACACAAGTTTTGCTGATGGAGGTCAGTACTTGACACAATTGTAGCGCTAAAAACCTTGGTGTGCGAGGTCCAGGAAAGGCTTGCACGGGGTCTCACGGTTAGGGGTTTAATATACTTAAAAGCCGAGTACCGGATAGTATGCGTGCGCAGCCTGAAAACTGTACATTTTAAGATGGGCAGTAAATAGTCTGGCAGGCAAACACATTAAACACGGTGACGTTGCAACCAATTTCACCTGTTGCCATAAATTTTTACATAAATGCCTCGTATGTTTATGTGCTATGATATTCTTCTACATTTCTGTAAGATTCCTTCACATTCATGAAAGGTACTTGTACTGGAAATGTTGAGCACTGTTCGCTGATGCGAATGACAATTTTACAACAGACAAACCGGTTTGTAAAACATAATCTCTGTACAAGTCCAGATGTTATGGGGTATAAGCACAAGCACTGTTACCACATTAGATATGATGTGAGAAGTTTTCTATCATAAAGTTTTATCTAGCTTTCTCTTTGTGAATCCCTTATTTTAGTGGCATTGCGAACATAAGCCCCAACTTTTTGGTGAGGTGTATTGTACTGACATGCATAGTCTCTTGAAAGAATATGGCTTGTTGTTTCACTGTGTCAAATACAGAAATTGGTACATATTCATTGTGAAATTGGCCATAGTACCTACCAAGAAAACCTGCCATGACAAAGTTGGCTCTTCTCAACACAGTACACAGGTAGATGGCACCTACCATTCTATTATCTGAAGTATGTGTCCAAGTTTGAAAGTTTGGTGCCTGATTTCATGTCTACAAAGAGCATGGATCGCAAATGATATCAAAGTGTGAGAGCCCTATTAGTACAAGACTCTTTGACTCAGTCAACAGATTATTTGTTCATATCCAAAAATACAACTATAGGGCAAATATGAGGGGGGTACTTTGCTCAGTACATGAACTGTGGCTAACTCATGCTGAACTAAAAGCATCAAATGGCCTCTGTGGCAGTATTTTGGATTGTGTGCACAATTGTTATGAAAACAATCTTGCATTTATTGTAAAAAATCCTGTTGTACAAGACCTAGGCATATTCATGAGTAGCCTCTCTTGTAATCATATTTCTAAATGGCGTACAGTTTAAAGCAGAAGTTGAAAGGTTTGGTAAGTTGGTCTTAATTGATAGGATTTTGTCATAACAGCCAATATGCGCAAGCAATCATTCTGGCCCCAGAGATTACCTATTCAAAAAGGCAAGCCAGGTTATTCTCACCTTTTCTGTTTGCATCCTGGGAGTAGCTTTGCCAATCAAAGCCAAAAAAACGCTTATCAGGTGTATAAATGTTTTTTACAATTTCAGAAATATGTTATTCCAAGACAAGAATGTTTATACTAAATCTTCCATATGGCTTTAAAAGGTTTGAAATTTGTACCTTTTATTTTTTACAAATCGGTTTTTGTTCCAAATTTTTTGCCAAGCAAGTAACCAATCAACTCCCTGTTAACTGACTCATGCACGCAACCCTTTCAGGAAGCAGTTGCCATGGCATCCACTAAGCATTGCGATCATATTGATCAAGGTTCAGGACTAGAAAACACGATCCAGTTGATATAGTGATAACTACACCACAACACTTCAATGAGAATGGTGCCAAATGACTATAGTCCTGTAAGCCTGATTGTCGTTTATCTCAAAATCATTTGTTGACAACCTTGCTCAGGGATATTTATGAATGGACCAATCACACATTTTCAATCATTTGATGTAATCACGTAATCATCAAAAAATAGGAGAAGGGTCCTAACTTGCATGTCTACATACAGATGGTTTGATTAGAAGATAATCTTTCCAAGAGGCATCCAAATTGGAAGGCTGAGCTTTCAACATTCTAGCAAATGCCATTATCAGAGGGCATTCACTGATTGTCGAAATCTCAACCTTCCAATTTAGATGCCTCTAGAGAAAGATCATTTTCTACTCATTTCTACCAACCTAGAGTACCAAGTAGTTTCAAATCATACAGATGGTTTGTTTGCAGAGCAAGAGCCAAGCCACATGAGTAGGATACACTTCAGATATAACTCATTGCTATACGTGTATTCCAATACCTTGAGAGAGTGTAAAGACCAACATTACAAGGTGCAAGAATTCATTATTTGCATCTATTTACTGGTATGATAAAAACCTTTCTTGTATCCATATACATACAAGTGCAGTTTAAAAATCAATCCACCAATGCATACATACACCAATAACAAATTACATCTTCATTTCTTAAAAATCAAAAGCATATGAAAGAACAAATCTTGTTTTTATTTCTCAGAATCTTGTAAAAAAATAGTTATTCTTTCAGTATAAGCAAGTTGAGAGTTCTTGTTTGCAGAACATGAGACCTTATCTGGTAAGACAATGAGCAAGCATTCAAAATTGCTCAACATAAGTTTTGACTGTGTATGGGCATTTTCTCATTTTTCTAAAAGAGATTCAACTCTTTAATTTCCATGTCATCCTTCCAAAATGGCACTAATTTTAATGCAAATTTTTTTTACTTATTTTGTAGTGTTGTAATGCTTCTTCTTGTTACTGTATATATAAGCTGTTAGCTTGTTTCTTTCAGATAAATATTGCAATGCAACAATTGTGCATTTTGCAACTTTTTCGCAAGAGGCACCACCAGACTTCTATCGATATGCTGATATTGTTCTGTGTACTATACCACCGGTTACATCTCTAACCAATTAAAATACTGACACATCCATTCTGTAAGAGTCATTGGTGAGATGTTTTTGAACCTAAAACATGACACTACTATAAACATCCTTTGGAAATCACTCGGACATGATTGACTTTCAAAGATTTTCGTAGTTATAATTGAAAATATGCCATCTTTCAGTTTAAAACAACAATTTAAATTCTGCCACTTGGTCCAGTACCTTTTCTCCAACGTAGAGTAAAAGGACATAAATACAGTTTTTACTTGACAAATAGTGCATGCATCACAACGTACAACTAATATATTATTGCACAAGAAAATATATCCGAATGATTTCCTCATTGAAGGAGCATAAGGTCATAATAATATACACTGAAATCTACAATCTTGGAAAAAATTGTTGGAACACTTTGGTATGTCGAAAACTATTCCCAACGCCTAATTCATGTTTGCTTGCAGTAATCATCATCAGTTAGCATTCTTGCTAACATCCCCAACATTAATTGATAGGGTGGGGAAGGGTAGGTTTGCAGGAGAAGGTTGAACCCCCCCTTCTTCGCTTTCATTGAGTGATAGCAGGAGCTTGTAGTTCTTAACTCTAGCCCGGTTGAGCAATGTAGGAAATTGTGGCGAGTGTTCTAACTTTTTTTCCAAGACTGTAGTTGCATACAGGGAGCTTGAGGAAAGCAGAAAACTAAACTCATTTTTTTAAATAAATGAATCACATTTCTGACATTGTCCTATTCAATACATCGGCCACTCACTCAATGGGAAAATAATGGAACATTCACAGATGTACAAAAGTAGGTTGAAATGGTACGAATACCTCTTAAAAACATTTCTCAAAAGGTAGAAACCTAGTCAAATAAAATCCATTTTAATTTAAAAAAAACAAAGATAGATTTTTTTCAAACCTAATAAAATAATTTGCAACTTTTTTTTACAAATGAACACAATTCCATTCCAAACTATTATACATGTCAATCTTCAAGTGGGAAATGACTGATGATTTCAAAGCACAGCAGAAGCCAACCAATAACTAGGTGTACAGCCGAGAAACAGAGAAATTCTTCACTGAACTTTTTTTTAAGTTTTTCTTTCTGTGTTTTTAATAATTATTCAAAAGCCCATTAACAAATTGGCTTCACACAATTGCAGTCAAAGTTACTAATACACTTGTTCCTACATATACACCAATGGTCACCTAAACAAATGAGAAACATCTTAAGGGGTCTCTGTATCCAGTGTCCATGTAACATTGCAGTTATTTTCACCTGAAGAAATTAAAAAACCACTCCATAAACCTCCGACGAAAATATAACCGGATTGCAATATGCTTATGTATTAGTTCTTAAGCCATCAGGAAATTTTAGCCAAATTGGTATCCTGAAAGGGGAAAAAACGATACTTAATATTCAGCTTCAGTACAATATCCTCTACACAAAAATGCATGATAGCATTTCTGGAATGGTAGCTATAACCAGGTAGGGGACAATTAAGGATTACACAGGGGTCAAATTTTAAAATGATTCGACCATGTTGAAAAGTATGCCACATCATTTGTCCAACCATAAAGATTCCAAAAAGGTATAGTTTGTACTATCTACAACCCAAAGTTTCGGAGTTAAAGTTAAAAACAGCAAAAACAGGTCAAAAGGTTAAATTTCATTTGTACAGGGGTCAAATTTTAAAGTTGCGTCGATTTGGATGCAAAATGGTGCATATTTTTGGTGGAGGTCATAGGATTCAAATAAGGAATAGTTTTGAGTGTCTCAAATGCTTAGTTACCAAAGTAAGGGGGAAACAAGGTCAAGCCCCATTGAATACAATGGACGTAGACCTTTGTTGCCCCCTACATTGGTAACTAAGCATTTTAGACAGTCAAAACTATTCCTTATTTTAACCCTATGAGCTCCAACCAATAATATGCACCATATTTTATCCAAATCAGAGCAACTTTGAAATTTGACCCCTGTACAACTGAAAATGACCCTTTTTATTGATTTTTGCTGTTTTTAGCCTATAACTTCAAAACTTTAGGCTGTAGTTAGTACAAACTATACCTTTTTGGAATCCTTATGATCAGACAAATAATGTGGTATACTTTTCAACATGATTGAAGCAATTCCAAATTTGTCCCCCTGTACAAACCTTGGTTACCCCCTACCTGGCTATAGCTACCATTCCAGAAATGCTATCATGCATTTTTTGTGTAGGCCATGGTATACTGATGCTGCATAATAAGTGTTGTTTTGTCCCCTTTCAAGATACCGAAAATTTGCTCGGCTCATGGACTATATAAACAAGTGTATTTATACGTGGAAATGTAGTACTGCTTAGGTAGCATAACATTACTATCAATCACAGCAAATGATTACTAAAGGACCATAGACAACATTTGCCTAACATCCCACATAATCCAAGCCTCTTGGACAACTTCACTTATGCTTTGTTGAATTCTCATTCATTCCTACAAGCAGTCACATTTTGAGTTCAACTTTAACAGTAATTGCATATGACCTTCAATGACCCGTGACTCTATTTTGCTCTAAACTGTAAACCAAGTAATTCTTGCAGTTCTTTCAATTGTAAAAAGAAAATCACTCTAATTTGCAGCAACTTCATTTGAAAATCTAGAAGTTCATCTTTTACTTAATTAGCCAAAGCACGGCGAATGAATTTTTGAACTAGCAAAAGTTACAAAACTACAGTGTAGAGTACGATACCGATTTTAGAATGCATCTTAAGTAATAAATTGTATCATATGTAGTCATCTTCAAATGCAATATATGCCAAGTAATCCATAAGCAAACCGTTAGCTACCGCCAACCTATGGTCGGTCCCATTTTTACTACTGCTGAAGGGGCGCAAACTCACTGTTTGAATTCATCATGACCAACAACAGGGATGACACCAAATGTTTTGTCTTGCAATTCATATGTCAATGCATATGGGTTACTGAAAGGGGTTAGAAGTATTGAATATAGTAGATGGAAAGTAGATTAACATTTCAACAATTATAAACCGCATGTAAAAATACCTGCAATACCAATTTATTATTGCATATTGTCATAGCAAAGTATTAGGTGGGAGAGCGTGGCCTAGCGGTAGGGTGCTTGCCTCTGGCGCCAAATTTTTACCATCAAAATTCCCGGGTTCGAATCCCGGTGGGGTCGTGGCACGTGCTGGGGATTTTCGGTACTACCAATTTCTGTGTGATCTGGATCTGTTATACCAGCTATGATTAAATAAAGAATTACCGCTCTCCTCCATGTTCACTTGGAATGGGGCAAAGGATCATGAAAAAAGCATCCGTCCTTGTCGGTCCCGTGACAGCGGTCACCTTGACATGTACATCGCAGTCAGTGTCGAATAATTATAAGAGTAGGGTGTAAACCCCTGACTGTTCCAATCCGCCCCAGCCTCAAATGAGCGGGCCATGTTAGGAGCGTCTGTATCATGGATACACGCGGCCCCGGATAAGCACACTAGCTGAAAAAATCCTGACACCCCCACCACAGCCATTACCAAGGACTTGTGGATACGAACAAAAAACAAATATGCAAAGCAGGTTTTGGGCTATGAATGTCACATTCCAAAATATGAAAATGTGTCAAATTATCTGGATATTGGGTTTGTTTTGCATGTCTCAGTATTTCTTGCCACACTCGCCCTGTGCAAGTAGAGGACCCAGCTAACTCAAGGGGAAAACTGGTTTAGTGACTAAACTATGAAAGAATTCATTATATACTATCCATGTGCAATCAGTGCAGAAACATTTCCACCTTTTCATCACTAAATCCAGCAGGCATTTACTACAACAACTGTCAGATAACAGAAATATGTTATCTTTAAAAGCATTTTATTCTCACAAATCACGGACCCTTTAGCTGATTTTAACATTAGAGTGCTTGGAAACTGCAACCAAAGCCTTTGTAGTATTTTCCAGCATTGAGTGTTAGCCAATGAATCAATTACCGGATGCTCAAGACAAACTAAGCCCATACTCCAGGATAAACTACAGTCGACTTGAGAGCATAAATTTTGGTACACGTAACTTGGTTGTCATAGCAATTGACGCAATGTTCCCAACATTACACCATTACAAAATCACTTTATACCATTCCTTCACTTTGCCAAAGCACAGGCTTTTACATTAGATTTTACTTTAAATTGATATAAATGTACAGTCTAGTAATTAATCAAATTGGATGTTTTCAATTGATTTTACAGCTTGTTTTTATTTCCATTGGCATGTTTTTCCAAACAGCTAAGAGAATTGTAACTCTGAAAATAAGAATCATGGGAATCCAAATTATGGAGAGATGAAACAGAGATCATAGCATGGTCCATAATGGTTTCCCCACGTTACATAGACACTTCTAAAATATTTTGGGAAATACCCTTACGGGTTGCAGCTATACTGAGTCTGTTGTTGTTACATATTTTAGTTGTCAACATGTCACCAAAATTTATTAACCACGTTCCCACTGACTTTGGGCCCTAACTTCCAGCCCAATTCGCTTCATGGTTCCTTGTTTTTTAGCGCAGTGAAGTTGAAAACCATTTCTCAAACTAGCTAGAACAGCATTCTGACCGCAGACTGCCCCCTAGTTTTCTTTGCCAATTGTCTCTTCTCGAGGCCGTTTGTTTCAATGAAACTTGCAAACCCTATATCAGCTTGTGTGCCCACACGTGCCGATGGGAAGGTCAGTCAATTGTCCAATCTTTATCCCTAAAGTGCCTGGTGTGTGAGGCCCCCATGAATTTCCTAGCCACAGGTCCAGGGAAAGAGTTAACTCTGACACGAGAAATGTTGACAATTCAATGCCCACTACAACTTGGCAAGGGCATAACATTTTTTCTATGCAGAGGAGCCACATTGATTCTGGTGCCCCGTTTCTGGGACTATTTAAAATTTTGAAAAATTTTAAAAATTGTTTCCTAAAGTAGAAGGCCAATTTGCCCCTGGATCCATCCTGGTTCTTGCCACTGTGGTATGAGGAATGGGTCACTCTTTTCAAATTCACTGTATTCAAGCTTATTAAAGTACCCACTCTTAAAACAAATTATCCATGAATGTAGAAACTTGATATTTTTTTCTAACTACGCAACGATCACATGCACAAAGTAGGCCAATATTGTCTTAACTTAGTGTAAGATATTCATGAGTTATACTAAAACTCTTGACGGAATAAAACTGTACAATCCTGGTAATCCCCTTTGATCCTCTTATAGAAGATTTCATGCTAGGCTAATTTCATGAGGTCTTACATAGAGGATGAACCCAAATTGAACCGATTACTTGCACTCGGTAACTCATCCATGAGTTATTTCCAAGGCTCACGGTTGATACAAGTGTATATTTATCTCACCATTGCCTTCAAAAATACACATTTTTATCTACTTGAATTTGGATATTTCTGGGGGAGTGAAGTATTTTAATGTCAAATTCTGGTACAGCTGTAGATACCACTGCACTGAATCCATGGCTCATCACAGATACACTTTGATCAGATAGAGTTTTGCATTCTGTAAGATGTAGGTGGAGCCAGGGTGGTCCAGTCCAACTAATGCAGATAGGCTGTGCTAATATACAGAATTTTGTCTATTTTTATTTATTTTTTTCATTAATTCAGAGAGAGAATTTCTTATCTGCACATCATATGGTAAGTACTTGCCATCATACTTCAATTGGAAATATGCTGATCAAGTTTTGCACTGGCTTGTTTGATCTGCGTTACCAATTTTTTTTAACTATTGTATTGTTGTCGGCAATGATCGGTTTGTGTTGACAAGTCAGTAGAACTTGTTGACAACAATACACCTTTCAACAACAGAGGTATGGAATTGTGAACTGCTTAGTACAGAGTTTTATACTGGTATTTTTAAAACAATAGCTAAAACCATTAAGGCTGAATGCATTTGTTTTCATATCACATTGATGACGACCCTTTAATGAATTGATCAAAACACTAATTTACTCTTTGATATATTGTATGATCCTTTTTAAATAATTGTTACAAAATGCATTTAATAATTAAATGGCAAGAAATCTTACTTTACAAAGACATCACTTGAACTTGTTTATTACGTGTAACTAATACAACGTCGCTCGCATCACATACTGTCGTATTTCACATTTTTGAGGTTTTTGCGAAATTCCGCATACTTACATAATTCATCGAGTTCTTGCCATCCACAAAGTTTCAAAATGTGAGGATGCTTAATTAATTAGTTTATAATTACAGATTTTTGTCATTTTCCTCAAAATCATATCCGTATTTCACATACTGTCGTATTTTAAAATCGCCATTCATTTACACGTGTTTGATATAGCGTTGTATTTTGCCGATCCAAAAATACACGATTTCACATACAGATCTATTTTGACGTATTTCCATTGTTATTTCGTAAACAAGCTTTTCCCATAGTATCTATTTTACGTACATTGAAAAACAACGGCGTAATATGCGTCATATTTTGCAATATACATTATTTGTGATTTCACATACAGACTTTTAACTTTGTAGCCTAATTAAGATAATATAACTGCAGTTTTAAGGTGGATTTATATGTGACTTTAAAATGTTTTCTTCAAAACAGTAAAGTTTAGATGTTTCTTTTATCTTTCGTTTTACCGTATAGACATGAGATGTCGCGCTAGATTTTGAATTGCGATTTTCTCGGAAAACGTGTTTTGTAAAATACAACAGTATGTGATGCGGGCGACGACATGTAAGTCCATGTACCCATTCATTGACCTATGAAATATGTGGCAAGTGGCTAGACATGGGAAAATACAAGGCAAGTAGCACACTTTGGCAATCTTTCACTTGAAAACATCCTTGTTAAAATATGATAAAAACTCAAAATATATACTTTTTTATTTCAATTTAGCAAATGACAAGCTACTAAAAAATACTGCCTAACAGGGCCAAAGATCACATCGGGTTCATTAGAGGCCAAACTGTGTACAACCCATATGAGTCTTAGGCCAATGGTTCCTTTGACTGAGTATGAAGTTCATCAGTCAGTATGTACAAGAGTAATCAGGACATGCACTTGTTTGAAAACCTGTGGAGACTCTGTGGGAGGTTAAGAGAGATTTGATGTAGCATTCATGGGGATTAAGAGCAGAAAATATGAAAATACACTTTCAAAGAGCTCTGAAAATATAACTTTTGACCTTTGACCTATCAATCCCTATCTCATACCAGAAGCAGTGTTACTTACTAAGGTCCTTTGATGCAAGAGTCATAATAATTGGACCAAGGGATGTGAGCAGTACAGCAACTTGTTGGAATGATGCTCACAACTCCAGAATCTGCTATAGTGAAATCGCCTTTTCTGGCTTACAACTGCCTGGGAATAATGACCCATGGGACAATCAGGGATTAACACCCTACAACACTCTACTGTCCACAAAACTGACTGTAATGTACAAGTATGACATTCTGAACATTGGACTGACAGCTTAACATCCCCCCAGAAAGACAAGGTATTTTCAATGTCCATTTGCCCAATTCCAATTAAATCATAGCAAAGGAGAATCGTGAATTTAATCAACAGTAATTAAACTAATTACACCCAGAATTGAGAACCTGAAGAAGTTCCATTAAGTACAATGTAGCCCTACCAAGATCTGAACCAGGAGCCCTCAAATTCCTGCGAGTCATCCTCTCCTTGAGGCCATATTTTACATATGCTTTGCAGCCTCCACATGGTTAGTAAATACACCTCACATTGTCTGTAACTGAATTACTTTACAAATACATGAAATTTGCACAGCTGCTGCATAAATACACCAATGAAAAATAAGTTCTTATCTGCCGACAAAAAATATAGACATCCACAAACTCTTATTAATCCAATTATAAACATATGTTACATACACTGTGTCAAATTAAAATATTTGTTCACACAGGTTTTAAAAGTGTACGTGTACAACGAATTTCTTCTAAATAGATGTCAATTAAATAAGGCTTCCATTGGTATACATTCAAAAGGATTGGATGATCACCACAACTAATTACATTGATAATGCAATACTTATAGTGTAAAAAGTTAAAAATCCATGCTCTATGCTTACATACTCTTTTATGCTACTGTACTGAAATCTTGCTATAAATAATACATATATTCATACCATTTTACGTGTCGAAGACAATTTGAATTACGCACTAGAAAAGACTGACCAGGAGTGTTTTCATATGTGTTACAGAAATCTTCGGAGCACTTAATGTGGATAAGATGAAGCAAAGTCTTAAGCTAGCATTCTATTTAAGCAAATCTGGACAACTAGCGGAAAAAATGTATCAGAATAAACATAAGGCCCATATTGAACTTTTTGGGTGCATTTTTTTCCCAGCTTAGTTGCAGCTTAGTTGCAGTTTGGTTGTAGCTTAGTTGCAGCTCCTGTAATGAATTTGCAAACAACCCAGTGTGGCAATGATGGAAAAAATATTTGAAATTGATATAATAGCTTCACATTGGACAAGGGTGGAGATGGGAGGGTGGTCTGCTCCCTTGGGCCAAAGCACCAGGTTCAATATTCTGGGGAGTCGGGGTCTCCGTTGAATTGGTTACCGGCCCTACCCACCTACAGGTTTGCCTCTAAGAACTTTGGTTTCCTCCTATATCTAAAATCAGATTAGTTTTACACATCTTTTCTTTGACATTCTAGATTTACTTATTGTGTTGTAGCAGCCTAGGCACTGGGGGCAGTGTTGTGGATATGTGACTTTAATAATAGTCTGTAGAATTCTCATGACCTATTTTAACGACAGGAAAAAAATGACAACAAAAGGAAGAAAAAAAGTAGCTGCTGGATCCGTTCCAATTGTGAAAACAATCAGTTTTATTATCATAACTTAGCTTCAGTCTATCACTGGCATGTTAAAATGTTTAAAAATATTATTACTTGAATTTAAAGATTTTTAAGAGTTTCTGATTTAGCAAAAATATTTTTTAGTTATCAGAGTGCCTAAAGGCACTATCAGAAGTCCATATTTGCTCTACAAAAATTAAAAAATAAATCATCATTCGTAACATCAAAAATTAGACTTTTGCAGTTGGGAACAAGTGTTATGTATCCTAACATACCCATACAAGTTATAGAACCAAAAGCAACGTAATATGGGCAAAATTTGATATTTTAGTCTTACTGTCCGTACAGACACTACAACACGTAAGAATGTGGATTATATCTTTGGACCTGCTTTTTCTTCCTTTTCTCTCAATTTTCACTTGAAAAATATCTTAGGAGAATTCTAGTCCCAGATTTATTCTTCCCTTAAGCTTTGACTTCTTATGGGTGGATCAACTGATAGTGTCTTAAGTTCCCCAAGAAAAAGAAATCCCCAGACAGGCTGCGAAAAGCTGTGCATAGCCATTTCGGCAAGAGTTCAATATGCTAACCCCCCAAGAAAAAGAAATCCCCAGAAGCTGCAAAAAGCATGGGCATAGCCCAAACAGTTTCGGCAAGAGTTCAATATGTAACCCACCCCCCACCCCGAAGTCGGCATGTAACAAACTTTTTTTTATTTCTGCGTAGGGGCCGTATTTTGTTAGTGTAAGGCCATAATTAAAGAAGAATTTGTTTCCTGTGTAATATAAAGGGGTACATATGGAACTCTTTCTGCCATTTCAATATGAGCCCTAAATTCTATTGTTGCTGTAACACTTCATATACAAAGTAAACAATATAACAACTGTTAAACACAATAATGCAATGTATTTAAAACTTCCATTTTTGTTTCAAATCCATTACAGTACAATCTCAATTTAAACAACACTGTTGGTAGGATGAAAATCCTTCCCAGGTATATCCTGAGAAATCATGCTGTTTCTTACAGGCATGGAGATGTTTATACAAAAGTGAATGAAATGGAATAACACATTTCTGAAACACATATGCATACATTCAAATAACCATCCGTGACATGTGATGATAAAATTGGATTAACTAAACCACCAATTTGTAGGGTGTATAGGTTAAAATCTAACTGAAAATTAAACTTTCCGAAGGATGTCACATTTATTCACAAAGATGGTCACACTTAGGTTAAAAACCCAACGGAATGCTTGAAGTGTGCTGGAAGTTTGTACTATTCACATTTGTGTGCCAATGTTGGCAAATTTAATTAGAGAATAAAGGTATGATTTGGGAAAACGGTACTCCTTTACGGACAAATTGACCAAGGCTGATACCATTTTTTAAGTGGAAGAAAGAGTCCGGAGGCCGAGTTCTTCCACGCAAAAAGTAATGGTGTTGCCGGTTTCAATTTCGTCGTAACGAGAGTAGGGTTGCCAAAATCACCTTACCTTCAGTCTCATTCTAACAGCAATTATCATTTAAGTTCATTCTTTAACCCAATTTTGCAAACTTTATGGCTAAATACAACAAGAACAGGGACTGCCATCACCAGTGGACAACAATCGGAACACCGTTGAACGCAACAATCATTACACAACGAGACGCAACGTTGGCAGGCGCGCGCAAAAGTAGCAAAACGCGGTATGACGTGAGTGCTTCAACCTAAAATAAATACGCAGTGCGTACTACCTGGGTTCAATTAATCAAATCAAATTCATCAGCCAATGAAATTGCTTGCATTTTCACAGCTGTTTAAGAATATGTGATCACTGGCTTCCATGTAATAACCACTTGAAATTTTTGTAAGACTCGGCCCTTAATAATAATATATTCCTTGTCATCAGTACGTACACCCACCAAACAATCCCAGTCTTTAGGCATAAAAAATGTTTTGTTTGCTGCAACTGTCCAAATATATTACGGTTGATAGGTCAGATTTGTTTAACTAAGAAATGCATACACAATGCCACTCCAAGTAAAGCATAAAAACAATGGTTGGTTGGTAGGCTGGTTGGCTGGATAGTTGGTGTACTAACTAGAGATGAATAAGCTTTAAAGTTACTTGGGTGTTGTTTTACTTTTGATTTAAAAAAAAATAAATTGTGGGATTTCGGGTGCACTTATCATAATTATTATAATAACCAAACTTCCTAAATTTGGTGGTTTTTACCAACTCAATTTTTTTTCTTTGAAACAATTTTAGGTCGGTCAGGTTATGGCAAACAAACAATTTTTAGGCCTGACTCAGTGGTTTTTGAGATGGCTTTGCATAAGCACAGGTTATTCGCAAAGACATCTCATAGGTCCCTGACTTCAACATAGCAGAACCTAAAGAGTCTATGACACTCAGTAACATTGTTGTATACATAGAATGGGTTCACAGAAACAAAACCTCAATCTCCTCTATAAGCTGCAACAAAACATACTACAAATGCGTGCAATATGCTTTAAATCAGCCGAGTAAAAACAAAAGAAAATCACTTCATACTAATGAGGCTGCACAAAGTAGATTTACTCCTCATCGGTCTACATGTCGTTAAGTAATTCACACATTGCAGAATAAGACCGTTCCCAAGTCAACTGGTTCACACGCTAACTTTGATTCGAGCCATTGATCGCATTGATCACAACACAAATCCTATGGCATATAATAATTCGGAACAGGCGTATGAGCCAAAGCGTGAACCAGTAACCAATGGATACTAACGTGCACTACATCAGCAAATAAGTTTATAACTTAATTCCTGTTCAGTATATTCTGAGTTTTTTATTAAAGAGTCTATGACACTCAGTAACATTGTTGTATACATAGAATAGGTTCACAGAAACAAAACCTCAATCTCCTCTATAAGCTGCAAAAAAACATACTACAAATGTGTGCAATATGCTTTAAATCAGCCGAGTAAAAACAAAAGAAAATCACTTCATACTAATGAGGCTGCACAAAGTAGATTTACTCCTCATCGGTCTACATGTCGTTAAGTAATTCACACATTGCAGAATAAGACCGTTCCCAAGTCAACTGGTTCACGCTAACTTTGATTCGAGCCATTGATCGCATTGATCACAACACAAATCCTATGGCATATAATAATTCGGAACAGGCGTATGAGCCAAAGCGTGAACCAGTAACCAATGGATACTAACGTGCACTACATCAGCAAATAAGTTTATAACTTAATTCCTGTTCAGTATATTCTGAGTTTTTTATTCAAACCCACCAGTGCGTCATTTTGCCCTTGAATTGACATACAAGTTGCTGGATCACTGATCTGAGCACAGAAAATAAAAAACTTCAGGAGCATGTTGCGATACCACAACTGGATATTAAAACTAAGAAATACTTAGCACAAACAATTTAACTACATAATGCTTGAGATATTTTAGAGTACCAAAAATATAGAACATCTATCATTGTCTGAAGAATATATATCAAAAGTTGAATACTGAGTGCAAGATCATTTTGCTATTATTGCCAAATTGGATGAAATATAAGTTGAGTGCATATTTAAGGTAGGTGGTCCGATTTTTTTTTCATATACTGCTTTCTATCTCGCCTTGAAGCTTATCAAACATCCAAATACGAATTTTGAGTTACACTGACCTAGTGTATCAAAATGGCTCATAGAAGAGTGTGAGGTCAACCACGTTTGGGGATAATGGCATAAGGTTTTTGTTCACTTCATTTAAAGGAAACATTTCTCAAGCCAAAGTCCACTTTTTCTCAAATTTGCCCATACCTACAATTCCTGGCTATGGGCCTGCAAATGGACATAAATTGACACAATGATCTGGCACTCAAGATCGACGAATGCATAGATGCATGTCCTTTGCTGATACCCTGCACCTTGGAGATCCTAAAACAGAAAACCAGCGCAACAGGGAACAAAAGAAGTGTGACATACATCTATACATCCAGTAAATGCATCACGTCATATTTGAAATGTGACCAACTTAGCAGAAACGATGGCGGGGTTGATATTTTGCTAAATATGCAATCAAATTAATCTCAAGCAACCATTCCACACATCTATACCATCATGTAGTATCCATTGGTTCTGGTTCCAAATCAGGTCTGCCTGCATCCTTTTCCTCCTCCTTCACTTTGTCTTCAACCATTGCATTGACACTATGCTTCTCCTTCTCTGGTGTCACCTCCATGTCCTCACCCCCTTTCTGTGCTTCTCCTTGGAAAGTTCCTTTCAAATTTTCTTCAACTTTTACTACTGGTACTTCCTTTCTTGTTATTTCCCTTGTATTTCTCCTGGCGTCTTCTTTTGATCTTACATTCACATCGGTCTTACCTTTCTCTCGACTTTCTCTTCCTTTTGATTTTGGGTCATCAACAGCATTCTCTTTCCTCTTTTCCTTAGATTTCTCTTTCAATGTTCCACTAGCCTTCTTTTCCCTGGATCTTTCCTTCACTTCATTAACTTTCTTTTCCTTGGGTTTCTCTTTTGTTATTTCACCAATCTTCTTTTCCTTGGTTTTCTCTTTTGTTATTAAATTAACCTTCTTTTCCTTGGTTTTCTCCTTTGTTATTTCATTCACCCTCCTCTCCTTGCTTTTCTCCCTTATTTCATTAACCTTCTTTTCCTTAGTTTTCTCCTTTGCAATTTCAGTAACCTTCTTCTCCCTTGTTTTCTCCTTTGCTTCACTAACCTTCTTTTCCTTAGTTTTCCCTTTAGATATTTCACTAACTTTCTTTTCCTTGGTTTTTTCCTTTCCTATTTCATTAACCTTCTTTTCCTTGGTTTTCTCCTTTGCTATTTCATTAACCTTCTTTTCCTTGGTTTTTTCCTTTGCTATTTCATTAACCTTCTTTTCCTTGTTTTTCTCTTCAGCTACTTCACTAACTTTCTTTTGATTGGTTTTCTCCTTTGCTATTTCATTAACCTTCTTTTCCTTGGTTTTCTCCTTTGCTATTTCACTAACTTTCTTTTCCTTGGTTTTCTCCTTCGCTATTTCATTAACCTTCTTTTCCTTGGTTTTCTCCTTCGCTATTTCATTAACCTTCTTTTCCTTGGTTTTCTCCTTCGCTATTTCATTAACCTTCTTTTCCTTGGTTTTCTCCTTTGCTATTTCATTAACCTTCCTTTCCTTTGTCTTTTCTTTTGCTATTTCACTAACTTTCTTTTCCTTGGTTTTCTCCTTTGCTACTTCATTAACCTTCTTCTCCTTGGTTTTCTCCTTTGCTATTTCATTAACCTTCTTTGTTATTTCATTAACCTTCTTTTCCTTGGTTTTCTCCTGTGCTACTTCATTAACCTTCCTTTCCTTGCTTTTCTCTTTTGCTGTTTCATTAACTTGCTTATCATTGGTATCCTCCTTTGATATTTCATGAACCTTCTTTTCCTGGATTTTCTCCTCAGCATTTCCACTAACCCTCTTTTCACCTTCCTGATGCATCTCTTTAAGACCTTCCTTAACTTCCTTGCTTTTCTCTTTCAGTTCAACCTGCTGCTTTGCCTCTTCTTTTGCACCTTCAACATCACCTGCTTGATCTTTTGCCTCTTTATCTTTGATCTCATCAGGATAATAACGCTTCAGTCGGACATGCCAAGCTATGCTAGCACATGCTGAGACTGTCTTGAATTGATGAACAATGTTACGAGGAATGAAGTAGATGTCGTTATCTCGGAGACGGATCCGTGCGTAGCGAACACCCTCTCTCCTGAGTTGATTCAGTTTTGCATCTTCTACCCACTGTACACACTGGAAAAAAGAAATGTATAAAAATGTTACTTCCCTATCAATAAACCAAATAATAATAACATTCTTTTTATAATAATACTCGTGCGGGTGTGTCTCAGTGTCCAGAGCTTCTTTCAAATCACGAAAGCCGGTAGTGTACATTAAAAAATCTCTTAACGACTTGGGACAGCCAGAGTTCTCCACCTATATAACTGGCTATGATATACAGGCATTTTTCTCGATGTGGGACGATGCCCTAATGTCCCCTTCGAAGGATGGGGTATTCTCATGGTCCCAGGTCCAAATGAACTGTGGGGAAAGAAGAATTCCAGTTTTAATCAATAGTTTTTATGCAAATCAAATCCAGAATTTAGTAACCAAATTAAATCCCAGCAAGTGGCCCTGCTGGGACTAGAACCGGGAAACTACACATCCAAGGCCGAACTTTATTTGCCCCCATGACATAATAACCAATCTAGTGAAAGTGCAAACATTATTTTTGGTTAGGTTTGGACTCAAGATTATCAATAATATGAAAAATAATAACAAATTGGTTACGGTGACAAACCAGCATTGGGTTGAAAATAAAAATGTACCCGTTTTAGGCCTCAAACATGACTGAAGAATGGCCCTAAAAGAGTTATAATTTATGCCCAATAATTGTTGACTAAGTTGACATTTTTCTCCAAAGGAAAGCACCTCACAGCATTAAATGCCATGGATAATAAATATGGTCAAGATTAAACCAGCTATTATAGAAAAGAAGTTATGGCAAATTTCTTATCATCTTGACATTTTCCCACCATTCAGACAACCTAGAGGAACACTCAGGACACTAAATGTGGGTAACTTGTGATGGCCGACATGAAGGCCAAGTTTGGTTGGGAAAGATTTTTGTCTGCAATGATAACAGAATGGCCTCTAGATAACCTTTGATCTCAAATCCCTGAGCATCCCATATAATATGACTCACTCTTAAAGGATCATTGAGTGACTGAAAGGGGGGGTATGGGGTCTGAACATGATAAAATATTGTTCTAATTAAGAAAATGAGATAATGCAATGGCTAAATTGTGTAGATTGTAATCTACAAAATGCTTTTTATTCAATCGCAATCGGACATTCAGTTCCCGAGATATTGCTGATCAGAGTGAATAGTGTACGCGAAATTTGCCAAATATGCATTGTCTCCTGTATTTTATCATGTAAAATTTAAAGGGGTTGTATTTAAGATATTTTAAAAGATATTATTTATGAACTATTTAAAGCATTTATTTTGGCACAGTCGAAGTAAATTAATACTCATATTATCGTTTCCATAATTTAAAGTAATTAAATGTCACTGGGTAAGTGATTTTTATGTATTTTATTGTTTTCTCACCCTGGGATATTTAAGAAAATTATTTTAAAAATTAATTACAGGACAATGGATGCACCTATTTCGATGATTCTTTCATTAATAATTATGATATTTCAGTATAAAATGAAATGTTAAAAATAATTCCATATTTCACATCAAAAGCGCCCTGAATTTTGTCTAAATGTTTCAAGGTCTGTAACTCGTTTTGTTAAATTAAGCAAACATCCAAAACGAAAACGAACGTAACTAGAGAACGCTACATGCTATGAACATGAAATTTGGCACACATACTAAGCAAATATAGGGCTAGTGAACCATGAAGGCCGATTTTCAAAATTGTGTTCCAATTTCAAATTACACCATGAAATTATGCGATTGGTCGATTGCCGGTTGACATGGCAACGGTATTAAAAATTTGGCTTCATGGTTCACTGCGTATTTACCCCTTGTGCACATGTCAACCAAGATTTGTCCCAATAGCATGTTTAGTTATTTAGTTACATTTGTTCTAGTGTTTAGCCAATCAGAGGCCTTACGTGGTTACCATGGTAACCAGAGCAAAAATTCACATGGATTTTAAAACTTTGTGACATGGGCTACAATATGATGTATAACATGTATATACCACTATTTAGGAAAATTAAGAAAAATCATTTCAAAGTTCACTGCGAATACCCATATGATATGACAACTCCTGTTGAAAATCACTTTTGACCTTTGAACTCTAATCCCCAAAACATCCCATATGACCTTCTCCTGAATGATCATTCTTAGCAACTTTGCTGACTGGCCATTTTTGATGAAGCATGTTGAACATTTGGCAACAATGACCACAAAAGACCACTAAGTGATTTTTTATCTCTAATCTCTGAATACCCATATGATTCACTCCCAAGAATCAATCTGAGCAACTTTGATTGCCCATATATTTCTACGATGCAGCATTTTGCAACAATGCCTTCAAAAAATTCCTACATTACCTCAAATTCTGGAAACCCCTTATAGGTCCCCTACCTAATGGTCTTTTTTCCCAACCAAGTTTCATTAACACTAATTATCATGGCAAATGCTTGAAAAAGCATTAAGAAAAGTTGACAGAGGAATCAACAAAGAGGCATGACATAAGCTCTGCACAATGCACATGGCAAGTTTAAATGCCAAACCTAAACTTAGGAGGGGGGTCAGGATAATACCAATTATAAGATGTGGTTCACAAGAGCTGGCACTACTTTGTTCATCACCAAATATGCATGAAATATTTACATTTTTTATCCATGTGTAAAAAATAATTTACAAACCTACCTCTTGACACAAGCGCACACCACATATACACCGTTTACTGTGTCTGCAGTGTTAGTGTTGCTTTCGGTTGCACACGTAATATTCTATATAAATTCGCGGTGTTAAGAGTTTTGCCTATTTGGCAGTGAACAAAGTATAGAGACCAGAGTCATTCTTCAAAAGGCTTTGATGCTTACCTGTGAAACCGGTGGTTCATGGAGGTCAAGTTGTAAAGTTTGTACCACATCAAAGAAGCTCTTCGCATGGAAAGCTACCACGTCTTTCACATCACGGTTAACACCTCTGTTGTAAATAAAATTTAATGTATGAAAATTACAGATAACAAAATTAAATGAGATATACATGTACACTACCTGCACATAAGGTAACTCATGATTTTTGTTTACAACATTTGAGCTCAATAACGATTGTCAGCTGTAGTAACAAAAATCCCCTGGAAAGAGCGACCCTCCCCAGAAAAAATATAAAACAACAGGACATGCTTTTACCTGGTGTGATCTGTGACCAACCAGAGGGAACAATTGGTAGGTTGTCTTGGTGATTTGCTCAAATTAAGTCTGAACTTGACAAAATGCTCGAAATGTGTGAAAAATGCCAAATTTACATTAATTTTGCCCAATTTTAGGCTGACATTTGTCAAAATTCCCTAAGAGGAGGAAAAGAATGCAGATTTCGGTTACTATCATCCTGCTTTTTCGAGCCAGAGGGGCAACTTGACCCCCCCCCCTTCCCGGTCGGTAGGCAGTGAGTTAAAGGAGTCTACATGGGTTGCCAAATTAACACGGCTGTCGCCGTGTCACGATTTAAGCACACTTGGTGTGTCGTGGTTCGCTTTTTAGCCCCAGCTCAACGTGTCGCGTGTCGATCATTTATTGGCATCGCATGTTGGATTTTTCTGCCTACAAATGAGTCCAGAAAATACGCATTTAGAGAACGCTATTGCCGCATGCGATTTATTGGCAATGCTCTGTTTTTTGAGAGTATGATAAGTTAGCATTATTTACTCCAATTTGAGCTGAAAATGTGGAGAATCAGCTAGAATCCAGTTGCGATAAAATTTAACTTCATCACATCGTCACATCATTGGAAACAAACAGTACCTCTGTTTTAGGAAATCCTCTTGCATCGCCGTCTTAAAACAACGTTGAGCATGTCATGAATTAATCATCGTCAGTCTTTGGAGCTATTTTGGGTACAATTTGAATAATGTCCGACAATGTTTGGAGCCTAAGCCTTAGGCTTTGTGTAAAGGACGAGCAACGAACAAGTTTGCGAATGAAAAAAATGTGCACTGTGCACCTGGTCGATGTAGTCAAGTGCTAAGCACGAAAACATAATTCTACAACATTTGATGTCTTTAAACAATTTAAAGTTTCGTTTTTCCAAAATTCAGTGTGTCATATAAATAAGCGCTGAAAAATATGTCGAAATAAAATTGATATTTATATCAGAAATGTTAGCAGACATCGGTAAATAACTGTCTTCAGTACACGTGTGCGGATTGATTTTGTGTTGCTAATTGCATTTGTTGGGCCGGTAGACTCTTTTTGCTGTCATTTTACATGCTATGCAGTTAATAGGCGTTAATGAAGTATGCGAGTAAGACCAACCTGACATTCGCAATGAGGTATTGTTTACACAAATTTTGCAGCGGAGGGGGATTTCCCAAGAATTTTGCATCGTATTTACGAACTTTCATACGAAATAAGAAATGAAAACTAAGTAACTGTGAAATCAAAAAGTATGCAATGCAAACGTGGCAAATTCATCATGGAATTTTAACATTTTGGTGAGTGTAGCTGTAGGGCCTACTTGAAAAATGTCAATGATGAAATTTGGAGTTTTTTTTTTTTTTTTTTTTGAATTAAACTTTTTTTTTTTTTTTTTTTTATTTAATATACATATTTACAGTACATGAAGTAAACCTGCAAAGAAGCCAAGTAGATATTTAAAAAGAAACCTCTTTAAGCTCTTTAACACTTACTGTGCTCAAGTGATCGAGATCTCGATCAATACATGTGGCAGGTATTATAAAATGCTGCCTTTGTGTGCATTAGAGGTGTTAAGCTTTTTCAGGGATTTTCGGGGATTCCCAACAAGCCCTATCTAATGATGTAAATTCCCTATCACGATCAAAGAGGTAATACAAGTTGTAAATAAAACTTGACTCAAAAACAGAGTCGAATCTAAATCTCTATTTTTGTTTGGTCTATTCACAGTAATTTTTAATCACATAATTAGAAGTAAATAGGCATGATTAAAGATGACAAGCTTTTTCTCCTCAGGCTGAGTTTACCCTTTTTTTTTTTTTTTTTTTTAAAAATTTGGAGTTTTTTTTTTTTTTTTTTTTGAATTAAACTTTATTTAACCACGGAAGCCCACTTCAACACAAGGCTGTTCTTCCTTGGGGCCGTGGACATAAAATCAATACATGTATATATACAAAGATATAACAGACACTTATTTAATATACATATTTACAGTACATGAAGTAAACCTGCAAAGAAGCCAAGTAGATATTTAAAAAGAAACCTCTTTAAGCTCTTTAAGCTTTTTCAGGGATTTTCGGGGATTCCCAACAAGCCCTATCTAATGATGTAAATTCCCTATCACGATCAAAGAGGTAATACAAGTTGTAAATAAAACTTGACTCAAAAACAGAGTCGAATCTAAATCTCTATTTTTGTTTGGTCTATTCACAGTAATTTTTAATCACATAATTAGAAGTAAATAGGCATGATTAAAGATGACAAGCTTTTTCTCCTCAGGCTGAGTTTACCCCGTGTATTGAATGGAACATCCAAGCATTCATATGTTAATTAGAAGTAAACAGTAAACAAAAACAAACAGGGGTAAATAAGTTTAAATATGTCCAAATTATTTTTAAAAATCATTTTAAAAAAATACAAACCTAGATTTTGCCACTTCAATAAATGATAATGTGTTTTAATTGCTCAAATTTGTCATTTTCATATGACTGAAAAGAGAAATCATGGCGGCGGGCCGGCGCAGCTGGGCAGCTGCCGGGCAGTGAAGTTGATACAACAATTTCATTTATAGAGATGAATTATTAACCCGATTATTAAAAAAATATTAACTCATATTACTGATACTGTCTTGAGGAATTACTAAAACTAAAAGACTCTCAGGCCGCCCGGGAAGATTGCGTTTTGGAAGGTATTTTTCATACATCCTTAGACTTCTATCGCTTGCATTGCAAGTTGTTTCCCACAAGTTGGGTGTCGCGTGTCAGAGCATACGGAAGTTATGAAAGTCGTACGTGGGGTTTTTAATTTTCCAAAAAAAGTCGCGTGTCGAACGATAACAGTAAGTTTTGGAAAATGTCCGTCGCTCGATAAGAGACTGCGTGTCGAAAGTTCGCGGGATAAGAAAGGCCGTGTCGCGCTGTCGCGGGTGTCGATTTTTACCCATGTAGACCCCTAGTTAATATTGGAATCTAGTTACTAGTTTGTGATGCTCACACTCCATTACTTGTACCTTACATTTATACCAAATATATCTTTTCAAATTGAAGTTTTCTGAATATGACTCCAATAATTTAGTGTCTAGTTTAGTAACAATGGGTCAATACAAGAGAATATATCAGTAGCTTCCCACAATGCATTGCTTCCAATGGAGATTTTTGTACAAGTAGTCATGTGAAACGTTAGAGGTGAAGCATTCTTAAAATGAAAGTTTGTGATCAGTGCTGTAAATTTAGCCATGTTTCATCTCTAACGATTCACATCAGTACCTGTACAAAAACCTCCATTGGAAGCAATGCATTGTGGGAAGCTACTGATATCTTCTCTTGGTCAACACATGCAGCTGTTGAAGCACAGCACTTATGCTAATTTCACCTTTACATGTACATAATGCGCATCACTGGCAAATGCTTGTGAATGTACGCAAGCGTATAAGGACGCCCATGTATGCTGTATTTTTCCTTTGAACGTTTCCAATGATCATTTGAAAAGGTCCATTCCCAAAGCATCAAGGGAATTGTAATTAATGTGCGTGCATCATTTGTATTTCAAGTAAATGTTATAGTTGTACAGAAATTTGGTTCCGACTTACAATTGTGAATCGTCAGACCCATGAATTGCCTTCAGAACAGCTGCGGCTGCAGTAGTGTGCCGATCAAAGCCCTGTCCTACGTGGTCTGCATGACATCTGGTTCTGTCTTCTACCAGGACTTCACGAGGCTCAGAGGCACGAGGAAGATACTGGAGATTCCTCAGCTCATTCACACCAGATCTGTAAATCAAAATCACAAGGTGGGTAAATTTAATTGCAATCCCATTTCCTAGAATTCCAATACATGAACTTAGTTTTATTTTTGAAATTACCATTTTTACTATCTAATATGAAGCCAAAAATTGAATGTGATCTTGTACCTTTAGCAGTTTTAAAACCATGTCGTTATAAAGGCACTATCAGTGATCCACCAGAAAGTCAAAATATTTGAAATTTGTATAGAAGCAGCTTAAAAGTGAAGGATAAGTCTGTAGATTTCTTTTGAGTTATTTTCAAAATGAAAAATTGACAAAAAAGAAAGAAAACAGCAGTGTTGAAAGATATGAATCTTCATTCAAGTTTCTGTGTGAACAGTAATGACTGCCCGATTTTGTCCTTATCAGGTCATTTTCATTCTTATCACTTGAAGGTTACGTTTAAAGAAGCAGACACGCAAAAATCTTACTTTTTATGATTTTCTGATTTAGTGCCCAGAATTTTAATGAGTGATTGCTCCAGTTCAAATTCCTGGAACATTTGTGGGCTGGCTCTATGCCTAAAGGCTCGGTCACATAGCGGATTATTTGCCTGAAAACCACTTCCAGACTGCTCAAGACTGGTGTGGAATGGTCATTTTTTGAAAATCATGAGCAGTTTTTCATTTTTCATGTGTAGTTTTGGCAAGGTCTGGGACTGTCCTGTACAGTCTTCTGCAGTATTGTCTGGTCGAGAGCTCATGGCAAATTTGAACAACCCGCCACAATTTTTTTCTTGCAGCCTAAAAAAAATGTAGCATTTTTTCTCGCAGCCTAAAAAAATTGTGGCATTTTTTTATCGGGAAGGTTATCATGGACACATGAGCGGTTTGGAAGTGGTCGCCAACAGTGGTGGCGCCACTGGGGGGGGGGGCATGGGGGCTTTGCCTAGGTCACCTACATGTACTGCTAGGCAATTCATCATCTCATCTTGTTGAAGGCGGGAAAAATCATCCCTAGTCGGGATAAAATTGATCAGTAGAGTAATTCTTGATTATATCACTGAGGACACAAATAGGCTTACCCAGTATTGTCACTATTAGGGCAAAATAGACAGAATACACATTCATCTGACAAAGCTGGGCCAGAAATGGTGCATTATTTGATTGTGACACCAGCACATTTGAGAATCTTGCCAATGCTAAATTCATGCCCTATAATACCTACTACATGCACACCTTATTTAGTACCGTACCCACAGCATTTATTCTACTAACCTTCTCTTGGACTTTGCAGGTGATTTAGGTAGATCAGCAGTAGGAACCATCTGTTCTCCAGGTCTAACCCACAGAATGGGCCCATCATTACTCTCATTCCTTGTTTCCATGTCAACATTAGAGATAGCACCCCAAGGCATAGAATACTTTAAGAAAGGATTTGACTCCAACATATCCAAGAACTCCTCAAAGAAATCCCCTACTTCCTCATTGACAGTCCCGACTAAGCTGAGCTGCAGCAGAGGTCCCATACGAAAAGTTCCATTGCAGTATGTTCGCAATACCTCTTTCTGGAATTGTGGCATTGTTGTTGTGACTATATCAGACTTTCCCAGAGGTTGTGTTTTCACAATTGTGTTTGGATGTTTTACCGCAAAGTAGTCTATGAGGTCAGGTAAATAGGCAGCTGATCCATGTACAATACCCATGACATGGTCTGCCACCCCGGGGGTGCTCTCCCCATAAACAATCTGAAAGAAGTACTTGACAAATCTTTCCATTGCTTCTCCCCTCAAGTGCGCAATCTGGTCTGAATACACATGCACTACAGAAGCATCTCCATTAGGCTGCTTCTCAATATGAATAAGCTTGTCGAATTCACATGCTGAGCTAGATCTAGTCCACCTGTCTGCATGTTTTGATCATGTGATCTGCATCAGAACATGAGGGTTGTGGAGGTGCAAGTGTTTTCTGACTGTGAACAGAATTGTTATTTCCACTGGCAGGAGAGGCTGTACTTGTACAATGACTATGGTTTTCCTTGGGAATATCAATCTTGGAAGTCTGAGATTGCTGTACTTCATTGCTACTAACAACAGTTTGTGAATGTTTTGATATGTTATGATCTTTATTACTAACAACATCCGCTACAACATTCTTTGGTTTATGGTGATGATGGCGGTGATGTTCCCGGTCACGATGCTTTTCTTTGTGATGATGATAGTGGTGGTGGTGATGATGATGTTTGTGCTTTTTTGGCTTTGCTCGTAAAAGATCTTCTTTTCTAATGTGCAGTTTCAATCCAGGATGACCATCTTTTTTGACAATTCTGGATTCCAATTTGATACTTTTTGCGGGGTTGGGATTGCCATTGACTGGGCTTTCCTGAAGAAGCGGCCTCTTTGCAGGAGGCGTGTGTGAAAGATTATTTGCTGTTGATATTGCTGACACTGACTTTGGCAGCTGGTTATGTACAGATGTTGCAGTTCCTACATACTGACTGTTTGATGTTGTTGGACTCTGCCTGTTTGACGTCGTTGTTGGACTCGGTCTGATGCTGTGTTGGACTTGTCTTTGATGCGTGAGGGACTCTGCCTGATAACGCTGTAGTTGGACTTGCCTGATGCTACTTCGTGTGCTTGTCGAAATTGCCTGAGGGAATTATTCAGTAGCGAGGTTGGTTTGGGAGAAGGTTGGCATGGTTGGGACATCACTTGGAAGCTGCCTGCCATGGTACTGACATGACAGTGGCTTAAAACTCACTGCAACTCTATGTGGGCGGCCTGAATTCTTGTATCAAGAACATATGTTCCTGAAAAAAAACGTAATATCAGAAAAAATCAATGTTCAATAAATAGCTGTACTTTAATTTGCATGTAATAAAAAAGATAACACTGAGAATTTTGTATGGTGAACAAAAGTGTTTAGTGTGTGACCACACAAAAAGAAGTGTTTGATGTGGTTTAGACCACTGTTACAAAATTGCTTTACCATCAAAAATCGGAGTCCCCCTATTTGCTAATTATGATCTATGGGGTGTGTTGGCTCCATTTTGAACTAAACCTTTACAAATATGGACGGCGGTCCCAACATAGTGTCCGATAGTATGTAATGGTTCTCGAACCATAGAATCCAAAGTGATGTCAATAGTACAACTTCCCACACCACACCCAATACCCCCTGGACCACACCCCATATCCCAGGACCATACCCCATTACCCCCGGACACCCATCCCAGACCACATCACATCCAGACACAGCCCCAGACCCCCTGGACCACCACCCATATCGGACCACACTCCCAATACCCCCAGACACTCCTCCAATACCCATGGACTACACTTCATACCCTGAACCACACCCCATACCCACGGAAACACCCATACCCATGGACCACCTACCCCCCACCACAGACCATACCCTGGGCAACACCCACTACTTCCAAGACCACTCCCAAGACCCAAACCCATATCACTGGACCACAACACACACCCTCACAAGTGTCAGCCGATGCAAGCCAGACCACACCCCATACCAGGACAACCCCCTACCGGACATATCTCCATACCCCCGGCCCACACCCCCTACCCCCAACACACCCCATACTCCCACCAACCCCATACCACCGCGCCCATACCCTACCACGGACACATCCCATAACTATGACCAATACCCAATACCCCCGAACCATACCCAGGGACCACCCTCACAACCACAGACCACACCCCATATCTCAGGAACACCCCAATCCTGGACACACACCACACCTCACAAGTGTCAGCCCGAGCACTCCCCGACCACCACCCCCATACCCCCGACCACACCCCATACCCCCGACCACACCCCCATACTCCCGACCACACCTCCAATACCCGAACCCACCCTACCCCAGATCACACAAACACCATACCCACATTACCAACACACCCCAATACCCGGACCATACCCCAAGACCACACCCACACCCCACGGAACCACACCCCACAGACCACACCCAACACCCACAGACACAAACCCATACCCTGGGCAACAACCATACCCCAGACCACACCCAATATCACTGACGTCACACACACACCCTTACAAGTGTAGCCCTAGATGCAAAATCCCCACCATACCCGACCAAACCCCCTACAGACCACAGTCCATACCCCCCCCCCCCCCCCCCCCCCCCCCCCCCCCCCCCCCCCCCCCCCCCCCCATTACAATAAGTGTCAGCCCTAGAGACAATATCCCCCACCAACCCCGACACACCACCTAAGACACACATCTCCATACACCGACCAACCCGTACCAGACCACATCTCCATACCCCTGGACCATACCCGGACGACACCCCATACCCCAGACCACACCCCTACCCACAGATCACACACACCATACCCAACATACCACACACACCCCCATACCCCCGGACCATACACCACGACCACAACCCAACACCCACGGACCACCACCCACAGACCAACAAAAAAAAAAAAACCCAACACCACAGACCACACCCCCATCCTGGGCAACACCCATACCCTCAGACCCACACCCAATATCATGCCACACACCAACCCTTCAAGTGTCAGCCCGAGATGCAATATCCCCACACCATACCCGACACACCCCCCATACAGACCACATATTCCATACCCGACCCACACCGTTACAGGACCACATCCTCCACCTGGACCATAAACCGACGACACCCATACCCCAGACCACCCCGATACCTCAACCACACCGATACCACCGACACCACCACGATACCCCGACCCAACACCCCGGGGGATTACCCCGACCCCACCCCGGGACCACACCCCATACCCGGGGCAACACCCATACTTCCAAGACAACCACCCTAATATCCCCAGAAACACCCGATATCACTGGAACCACACACCACAGCCCTCACGTGTCAGCGTATGCAATACCCCGACCACACCCCATACCTCCGGACTACACCCCATAGGGATCCACATTCTCCATACCCCGGCCCACAACCCCAAACCACTGACCACACCCCATACCCCCGACCATAACCACCGACCACCCCCCACACAGACCACACCCCTACCCAGGGGACCACACCCCCATTACCCCGGAACCAAACCTCCATTAACCCCAGATCACACCCCATGCCCTGGACCACCACCCCATACCCCTGGACACACCCCCATTACCCTGGGCCAACATCACCATACCACATACCCCCGGACCAGACCCTAGACTCACCCTTCTACCAAGTTTCAGTCCTGCTGTGACATGAAGTCATATTTTGTTGCACAAAAAAGGGTCAAGAAAATTCATTGAAAAAGGTCAAATATGCTAAATTAATTATTCAAATTAGGTACGTAGAATGCATATACACTGTAAATCAAAATGAGTTTGTAGACCCTCACCCTTCCACCAAGTTCAGCCCTGTGCGCGAAAAGATCTCCAGATATTTTGTTCACAGAAAAGTGTCATGAAATCATGAAATAGGTAAAATATGCTAAATTAATTATACAAATTAGGTACTTAGGGAATGCAGATATACTGATGTAATTAATCAGTTCGAGAATCTTGCAGCCCCACACCCGTCCACCAAGTTTCAGCTGTGTGACGGTACACCGATGCCGCCGTTGACGGAGACACACGGATTCATTGCAGCCATAAGGTCTTTCCGATCGGACGACCTAACGGCGATTGCTTATTAATCATGTAATGCAACAAAGATGAATTTACATACTTGATCTGCCATTCAATCACAGAGAATTGTGAGTGTGCAAGAATAATTTGATAGATTTTTTTTTTTTTTATTGGCCAGAAACGGATCCTTGGGAGTTTTACCTGTTTTTGCGCAATCCATTAAACATAGAAATCATTTTATTGATATATTCTGACAGCAATCTAAGAATTTATCTAGCACAATTGTGCTGATCAATGTCCTATCTAATCATCGGTATTAAAAAAAAGTAAGACTCGTGCCGAGCAAAGCTCGTGCGCCGAGTGCCCATCTTCTCTTTCCTTGAGCGTTGTGCCAGACTCATCCGTATTATGTTTTGCTGTGGGGGGTTTACCACTCCTCCCGCACACCGAGTCTGCTTAGCTTTCCCACATGAATAATGCTGGTAACCCATTTATACACCTGTGTGGAGAGGCATAATTGAGGTAAAGTGCCATACTCAAAGAAGGGCACAACAACGTTTGTCGCATTGGGACTACGAACCCACAACCTTTGGATTGCAAGACGAGCGCTCAATCCACTGGACCCAAACAAAACATGCCCCCCTCATGTTATTAAGTAGAAGTTTAAACCAACGATTAAGATCATTTTTATACTACACGCTAAATATTCATTCCTAAAAGAGTTTTGAAGCAAGGATAATGGAACTCAACCGAACCCACATCACCCTATTATGCACATCGCCGGTGTCTTGCGGCTTTTAGAATGTGACGTGCCATTTGAAGCTGCAATTTTCTTATTTGTCAATATCTGCTTGTGCTTCCGGGGGATTCATACTGCACTTGCACAGTTTTAATACAGGGCTCCGGAGAACAATATTTTTCCATATAATATCACCATAATATACTCTAATTAAAATAATGCTTAAAATTGTCATTCCTACTTCCCATAATGCAATAGCCTGTTTCCTACCACCTTCTTAATTACGTCATCAACATATCCTGTAAGATTACGGGAATGTAAACGCTGAAGGTACTTGGTAAGAAGTCACCTTCAGAAATAATTCATTGCCTAATTCCCAAAGTTTGTTTTTTGTGTTCACTGCCTAAATCAAGACATTTGAACGCAGCCAAGTTAATATGCTATTTAAATTCATGTTACTCATTCATTAACAAAACCCAATCCATCTGCCCAAAAACGAGTACGGTGACCCCATATTTTTATGAATTCTGACACCCAACCTCATGCCTCTGGAGTAATTTTTTAAATCATGAATAGATACAAAGTAAACAGGAGGTGAAGAAACACATCTTGTTTCAGGTACTTGTTTCCGATTGCTCTATTTGTGTTCTCTACTTGATATGACAGTCTGGCACTTGCACATATGCCCCATCAAGTCTGGGAAACAAACTTGTGGTTTTGATGGAGAAATCAATCATGCATATTGCAAAGGCCCATTCATACATACTGTGCTAATCTGAATGGTTAAACCATTGAAACATGTTTTTTTGTTTATAATCTTGAGAATGAGAGGGCTCAAATTTCGGATGACAAGAGAAAAATATGGCCTCTGATATCGAAATCGATACTACTTCTGGTAAATCGGGGTCCCTAAAGACGATCGAAACATGCAACCTTAACTCCCTCTGGTACATCGAGAAAATCAGTTACAATACCACCAAATTTACTATACTCGATTCATCTGATATGCACCCCCGTACCATCCTTGCGGAGGTGAAAAATTCAGAGTGCAGGGATTCTGTTAATCATGTTGTCATTATTGGTGAGCAATGTAAGCCCTGAATACACTATAGTGCATTTCCCCTGCATGAATGGAATTGTGTATTTAGTGGCCGTGGGAAAAGTGAGTTGAAAATGACCGGAGTGTCCTCCAGATAATCCGGTGTTGCACGTGCATTTGACTTCTTTCATTTTCCCTTAAGCGAGGTTTGATCCCTCTCCGACTTAATGAATAGGTCCAAAACTCCAGGTGGACGAACGTTCAACGCGATCGGTATGGGGTTTAACTTCATCATACTAGAGCATCCATCCACTGCCAGACACAACCTGTAAGACCTGAATTCCAAGCGCCAGAAGAAACCCCTCCCTCCAAACGGTATCAATCAATTTGTAACTCCATGTAGCTATAAGATAATTCCACCCAGTTTGGTTTCCATCAGGGGAAAAATATCATTCACAATCAACCATGTTATTACTAAAGCCTATATTTAGGTCAGCACTTGCTTTACATTTTGTGACCCACTGACACACATGACCCTGATGAATTCTACGGAATAAAGTGCACTTATTCCGTAGGGTCATGTGTGTCAGTGGATCACAAAATGGCCACACCCCACTGGCACATTTGAAAAACAGTGCACCCTCAAGATTTTTCAAAATTGATATTTTTGCATGGTTGTATATAAGCTTTTATACATTAGCCCTCACCTGGAATGATTAAGCCCAAATCAGCATGCTTATGGGTGAACCAAATGATTTTATTAATGTCGCCGGTGACGTTAATTCAGCTGATGAAGCGGTTATGGTGTTTAACACACACCAGAGTTGTTTCCAACGGCATGTGCGCTGTTTGACAGTCTGTGACCTTGTGGTTTGAATGGTATTGAGTACGCGTCTATGATATTCAGGTAATAGACACACTGTTGATTAATGTGAAGGCAAACTTAAAAGTTGCCTACGGATACCTGGATTGTCTTTAGCCTTTTACTTACTTTTATGGCCGTAGTCTGTTTTGGGGTATAGTATTTTTATACATGCAAAAATCTCTCTATTCTTCCAATGGCCTACTATCATTTGCGAAGCAATTGAATTAATTTTTCAGAAAAATGTGCCAGTTGCCGCTTTATTAATAAACCAATTTATTTACCATCCATTCGGGGGAAAATTATTGTGCCCCCCAACCCGACCTTGTTTGAATCATTACAAGTGTAAACATTGCTTTCCAATAAGAAAATAATGTGTCCTTATAATTGTAATGTGCCCAAACATGCCAGTTATGTATAACAGTATAAACCAGTAACCAAAAAATTTTATTATTTTGCTACTTCACAGATTGTTTTACAAAAAAACATGCACTGTTATATTTTTATTTAGATCGATAACACATAAACAAAATAAAAATGAAACTATGAAAGATTATCATGAAGTCACACACAATAAGATGTGACCTGTTGATGTCAAAGCTAGAAAGGCAAAAGACCATATTGGCAAAAAACCAAGGCGAACTCGTATTGACGCGATGCGTAAAATATGCCCGACGAATGTCGCGATCAGTAGCTGTGATAAGTGCAACTACAAAACACAACAACCCCTCTCCAAACACCCCTCAAAACTCCACCCCTCCCCAACCATGCCGCAAAAAAAACCCCACCCCCTCTCCAACACCTGCAACACACACCCCTTCCCCCCAACAACCCCACCCACTCCCCAAACACTCTGCAAACCCCCCCCGCAACACCCTACCCCTCCTTAACACCCCTCAACCACCCCACCCACCCCAATACATGTAGACAAGCTCCCCTTTTCCCCAACACCCCTCAAACCACCACTTTCCCCTACCCAACAACACCTGCAACAATCTAACCCCTCCCCAAAACCCAGAAACACTATCACCCATAAACAACACCACAGCCAGCAAACCAACCCACAAACCTCCCAAACACCCGCAACACACACTCCCCCAACAACCATGCAAAACCCACCCCTCCCCAAACACCTGCAACACAACCCCCCCTCCCCAAAACACCTGCAACACAACACCCCCTCCCTAACACCCCGTTAATACCCAACCCCACCCCAACACCCCACCTCCTCCCATAGGACATAGTATTCTCATGTAGGGAATGAATTTTTGCCTATCCAATGGTACGGTTCAGAGATACAGCAATTATGCATATTTAATTAGCTCATTTCATACCAAGCGCATAGTATCTACATACTTTCCAATTGCCAAAAAGATGTGGCCCCTGATAGGCTTTCATGCAGCGCAGGAGAGGAATTGCGTGATATCCGAGTACCATTTCAAAAATATAGCAATTACGCTGATTTTGGCATATTAATTAGCTTATTGCATACTCAATTTGCCCAAATACGCCCAAAATCTAATTAAGGTCGAGAAAACTCTTCAGCCCGCTTCCTTCCACCACGTTACATCAATATACTCCTTACGGGAACTCAAGAAAAAAAACTTGTATGCAGGCATCCTTGCAAGGAAAATTCTCGTAAATTATGCAAATTAGATACTTACTTAGCATTTTTATGGCCCCAACTCTTAATCAGGTCGAGAAAAAACTCATCAACCCGTTCTTTCAGACAATTACATCATTTTCACCCTTACGGAACTCCAGATAAATGTATACAAGTGGGGTTAACAGTTTGATCACGGCACGGACGGTAGAACGGACTAACGAACGGACTAACGAACGGACAAACAGACGCTGCCATTTCATAGTCCCCGTCCGAACTTGCGGCGGGGACAAAAAAAAGTTTGTCCAGAAGAATGTGAAAAAAGAAAATGCATAATGCACTTTTTAAAGAAAAATGCTCATGCAAAATGCGGGATTTAAAAAAAAGTATTGCAATCTTGGCCCACTTTTTCCAATTTTTTGAATAACTCCGGCCCAATTTCATTTTTCCTGAAAATTAAAAAAAGATTGTTAAAAAGTGCTAAAAGACCAATTTAAACCTAACACGTCACAGGGTGTGGCCAAAGCATGGTTTTTTTCCACATCTTCTGCGGGAAAAGCGGCCGAAAGTCAATCAAAAGCAATGACTGGAATGTAAGCTCTATGTCTAGGTTGCCAAGTGAACAATATGGATCGTGCTCTGTCAGGAACGTCGGCAGAAAACCCTGCATGACTTCGGGAAGGTAGTGCATGGTGGGATACAACACGTCGACCGGAACTTCATGTTATGGTGCTTGGACGTCTCAGTGCAATTAGAAAGGCAATGGTTTTTAGCGATCTCCTCATGGGAAAGTGGCCGAAGCAATCGGCAAGCAATGGTGTCTGACGGGAAAGCGGCTGGAGGTACAATAGAAATCATTGCCAGTAAAATAATAGTTTCTTGACGTCGCGACATGCAATGAGAATCAATAGGCGTAACTTGTTTGCTTCCAATTGACTCTCAGATGGGTTAGGGTTAAACAAATCGCGGCAGTTCTTCTGAGACAAACTTTTTTTCGTGGCCTTACAGGCACCTGGACCAATATTTTCCAAAATTGGATCCGACAGGCCAGGGTCCATTGCCTTGCTGCTATACAACACAAGAACTTGTAGTTGCTATCATACTATCAACCTGAAGTCCTACCTGCTCCTCAGTCTCTACACCACCTTTCAAGCCATCAGACCCAAGATTTTTGTACCATTTATAGAAACTTGTACTTTTGTCTCATCTCATCTGCAAAACGTAAATTATACGTCTTTCGCATTATAAAACTTAAGCTTAAAACTAGATTTGTTCCTGTGCCATGCGCTCACCTTGCTCATCGTGACCAGCAACACATGGAAATAGCCGGCGATGGACTGGCTAAATCTGGGCACATCATGTATTTCACCTACCCCCTCCACATGTGGTCTACCACCATCCTCAGGTAAACAAGATATGAGCAATACTCAACCTCAATATTAGGGTACCTTTTGGAATTGAATTTGACTGCCTTCCGGCGATTAAATAGTAGTAGTAGTAGTAAAAACCGAAGTTTTAATCCTGTTTGTCCCTCGCAAACGGGGGTTGCGGATTCCGCCTCACATTCTCATCAACCGCCCTTACGCTTCCCTTCCACTTCACCGATCCAATGCAGTCCTCCATCCGCAACCCAACCCTCCTACTTCCTTCTCCACTTGCTTCTTTCCATGTCTTCTGGTGGATGTCCCCTCCTCCTCAAACCTCCCACCTTGAACTCGAAAGCCCTTCTTAAGGCAGGCTCATCGTCATCCTTCTCCAACACATGCCCATACCAAACACGTACACATTCACATTGCCAACCAGTCCATCGGCCCGTCCATAACCCAACAGATGCCATAAAGTACACAGTATTCATCCTATCCATAAACTTCACACCACACAACTCTATCATTGTTCTCTCTGTCCTCATCAGAATCCCCATCTCAATTTCACTCAGACACCACGTCTCGCTCCCATACAAGCATCAACTGATCTCACAAAACTCTTAACACCTTCCTTTCATCTTCAAAGGATATCTATTTCCCTTGCAACCCCCACATTCCCTAAAAACTTCACCCACCCATACCCTCAACTCTAGCTGTCACAGCCACCTCGCATTCCACACCCCCACTTGTCCCCAAGGTATGTGAACTCCTTCACAGACTCCACTTCATCACACAATCTTTCTCCTGTTCCACATCCCTCCAGCTACATCTGCATCTGCCGCACATCAAACTCTCTTGCCAAACTTGGAGGTCACTCTCTTCTCTTTGTGCAGCTCCCATGGATCCATTCCCACATTTATCACACCACAATGAATTTGTTTTTACCATCTTCCCACACACACACATGGTCTACCTTACTACATGTACCCCTTCCCTCTCCACCCCGCTCACCAGCACTTTGTCTTCCAAGGTTTACATTCAGACCCTTACTCTCAAAAGCCCTTCCATTTCCAAACTTCTCCCTCAGTCCCTCCATTGTTTCGCCAAGAGAAGATATCAGTAGCTTCCCACCAATGCATTGCTTTCAGTGGAAGTTTTTGTACAGGGTACTCATGCCATCGTTAGAGCTGAAACATTCTTAAAGGAAAATATGTCATGATTCTGAATATTTGGAAAATTGGATGGATGGAGGAAAGCTTAAGTAACGTAGATTACATATAAATCACAAAATAAGTTGAAAAATTGTCCACATTTGTTGAGATTTTGCCCTTTTAATTTTCGCCCAATAGCTTACTCGAAAACGATTCCGACAAATCCACAACGCAGGCAAATGGTGACGTCAAATTTAAAAAGTGAGACCATCCATAATTTACGTCGTTGTGACCATCATTATCGCAGTGTTTGCAATTTCCTATAACTGCGATCGATTGTTTTTATATCAATTAATAAGTAAAACACAACGGAAAATGAAACAAATATGTCATTCGGTATATGTTCAAATTTTCTATTACTTTCATTAATCCATCAATATTACAGCGTCAGCAATAACAATGCGAGTCAACACGATGTTTTGGTTGGTCATCACTTTGACGTCACGAGGAGACCAACACGTCGGGCCCGCTTTTGATCAATGAAGCCGTGGCGAAAAATCCGCCCGTTTTCTTCGTATGTCAAAAAAGCAAAAATTAAAATGCCTCTATTTTGTTAATTTTACATCAAATTGTATTATTTTTTCGGGAATTTGTGATGTATGTACATGAATGTAAGTCAAACTGAGCTTGACAAAAATCTTGACATATTTCCTTTAAAATGCAAGTTTGTGATCAGTACTCTCAATTTAGCCATGTTTCATCTCTAACGATTCACATCAGTAGCTGTACAAAAACCTCCATTGGAAGCAATGCATTGTGGGAAGCTACTGAAATCTTCTCTTGTCTCGCACATTAAAACCAAGTCATCAGCATACAACATCTCACTCATCAAACCTTCTTTTGCACTTTCTGTGACTACATCAATCACAATTGCAAAGATGTAAATGATTGAAAATATGAAATCTTGGAATCTTGGAATATCTGAGGGATTCTGCGTAGGAAGGCAAAGTTTGTGCATACAAAAGATACATGTAACATGTCATTTTCTGTGATTTTCCAATCCTCCCGCTATCCTGCTATATCGCCTTCGCCTTCTGCCAGTTAGAGTTACTGTGATAGTCCATTTGTGATGGTTCAACAAATCTTGGAAACCAACCAATCTTGGAAGTTGGAAATTTCATTAAGCAAATGACCAAGTACTCAACCTTTCATGTCACTGCCATGCCGGCCACTTGTCCCCCAACATACACACGTCGCTGATGTGTACACCCATCGAATGTGTGTGATGTAGTCTCAGCTTTGCTCAGTACGAAACCCGCAGTACCACAACGGACAGACATAGGTTGCCAGCAGCATGTTGTTTGTTTACATCATTTTACTGTTTACTTTGAATACAGGGCATCGCAGGATTTTTCATTTTGTTCCCAGTCGGGGGTGCAACATACTGCATCTGTTGGCGCCCCACACAAATCTACATTGCGCCCAACACCTACACCGTCATTCTCAGAGATCTACAGGGTGCCCTGTACGTAAAGAAGTAATTTTTATAGATCTACAGTGTGCCCGGCGCTCTATTCGGCACCCCGCGGCCGGTACTCTGCAAAAAATAGAGGGGGCGCGCGCCGGGTGCACCCCCCTCTAAATCCGCTCCTGGAATATAGTTCCAATAATTGTAACTTATGGCATCATCTTTTAAAATTTGGACATAAGGCCAAGGGAATTTGATTCTTAGTTTCCTGTTGGAGCGCGAAACAGATTTGCTGCTGTGCCAAATATTTCATTATTTTGTGAAAAAAGATGTTTTTCTTGAAAACTTGATAATAAAACAAATTTTCAGTTGCTCAAAATATTCAAGCATCCCTCCCTGTTCATTTTAAAAGTTTTACCTGAGAGGGGTGTCACAGTATACCAAAAATAATGAATTTCCTCCAGATTTTTGTCCCGCTTGTCATAAATACTTGGTGCAAAAATGCTTGAACTGATTTTAAAAGTTTTAAAGAAATAAACCTGGAAATACCCCTACTTTGTTAATTAGACACTTGTAAACTTTTTTATGTAACAAATATAAGGTTAGTAGTGTATTCAAGATGTCTTTAGATGTAATAATGAAATGACAGTAAATAATGAAATTATAGAAAATAATGAATAATGAAATCGGACCTCGTCACCTTTTAAAAATCTCTAACAGGAAACTAAGAATCAACTTCCATTGGCCTAATCTTTGGTGCCATAAGTTACAACTGTTCTGTGGAGTTCCAATGCTATTTAAGGTTTTGAGATGTTTTGAGATGTATATTTCCTAAAAGAAAAAATAATTTTCTTTTGACATACATAGCATCTCTAGAGTCTGTAGAATAATTGTCTTACCAATTTGTAACCGATGCTACAATTTGTTCCCAAAAAGTTCATGTCAACATGTACACAGGCTGCCAAATTTGGCAGCCCAATGTAGACACAACAAGGGTAAGGTTCACCTGAAAATTTCATAATGTGAATTTTAAATCTGGAAAAATTGGTATCACATGATGCAGAAGACTCAAGAATGCCTACAATATAACGTTTATTGCAAATAATGAATATTTAAGCCATTTTGCAGCTGTAAAGTTAGAGCAGAAGCTGTCTGTGTGTCTTCTTGGCTTCTTAAATGGCACTTTCACTACACAAACATGTCTGACTAGATAGTCTATGATAACAGCAGCCATAAAAAAGTTTTAGAAATCTAGTCATGATCATCAGGCCTAACTTTGAATACAAGACTGTAATTACTGGACATAATATAAACAGATTAAGCCAATGAATTGAGAGATGGTCCCTCATCCATTTTTTTTGCCATGTCACACCTTATGAATACCTTTATCAACACCCTCAACAATGGGCAGGATTGCAGTACTGCTGTTTATGCAATATATGATATTTCCAATGCACAAACCACTTTTTCCTGAGTTTTACTCCAATTAGCAAGTGTAGTCAGTTAGATGTACAATTTGACTTATGTAGTCACTACTAAGTGATTTTGAGGCAATTACAGCATGTACAAACCAATGAGCCATGGGACATGCGGTGTTGTGCTTTTAATTTACCGTGTCTTCCATGGGTGACAAGTAGGAACCATGGATTTGATCCATGTAGTGATGTGTGAGTAGCCGGCCTGGCCAATGGATTAGTTATTGTTAACAGGGCCGAAAAAGTTACTTTTGTTAATTAATTTGGACATAACATAGCATCATTCTGAATGCAAAAATTAGTATTATCAAATGATGGGTTCCAACTTTAGCCACCCCATACAAAATGCCTTCCAGTAATGTACATGATTGACAACACTCTAGATAGCGCTCTGCGGCATTAATTAGGATTGAATACGTTAAGTAACAAATAATGTATTTTGACCAGGGTTCGATTTCCCAGGTGCACACATGCACAAGTGCATGTTAATATTGACTCTGTGCATGTGAATTTCCTCGTGCAGTTATTTTTCTGTATTTTTCAGCCCTATTGGGAAGAAAAAAGCCTAACATGGGCATGTAGATTTATTTTCTAAAATCGACCCCTGATTTTGCCACTCTAAGTTAGAATTAACTTTCACTTCTCCAATTTGATTACAATTTAATGTGGATTCCATAATATTGCTTGCGGTTTTGATAGTGGAAGCATAATGCACATTGCAAGGTCATATTCACTAATGTACTGTGCTAATTATGATGGTAACATGTGTTCCACCCATCGAATGTGTGTCCTCAGCTTTGCTCAACTGGTTACAAACCATCAGACACCACAAGGACAGACATAGGATTGCCACAGCAGCATGTTTTGTTGGCATTCATTTAGCGTTTACTTTCATTTGACAGGAGTAGCACTACTCTAGTACAAAGAACTGTATTTTACTGGACAATAATGTTGTAACAAGATTAGGCCAGGGCACTGAATTATGGAGATGGTCACTCAGGCAGGCATTTCCCACATATGAATAGCTTTATCAAAAACCCTCAAACATGGGCATGATTGGCAGTGCTGCTTGTTGTTATGTGATGTATCATATTTACAATGCACAAAACATCCTTTTCCTGATTTTATGAAATTGAGAAGTGTTAATTCGGTTGGTATTAACAATTTGGACCTAGTACGCAACAACTAACATGATTTAGGTTATTAAAGAGTCACTCATATTTACTTTTTTTAGACAATTGCCAAGGTCATTGCCATGCCATGGTAAACAACCAACCTTGGCCAAACTGGGGGGGAATAGTCGAAAATACACACCCCCCCGTTTTTGCCACACACTTTCTTTTACCCGCCCTTCCAGACTCAGAAAAAATATCTGCAGCTTACTTTCAGTTTTCCATTTCCAGCCATGGTAGTACTAAGGGTAGTCATGTATTCATGAGCATAGTTGATTATTTTAGACCTCGGTTATAGAATTAAATGACCCTTAATAGCGAGTTTTGGGACTGGTCATTTTCATGATATTTGATTTATGAAATTATATGGAATTTGTATTGTAAGCTAAGTGAACTGAAAGTAGTTCTCGTTTCGAGGTCGAAGTTATTATTATTTTTGGACATTTTTACCTTCCACCAGACTAGCAATATGTTATCGGCTCTCCTCGATGCATCCATTGACCGAATCTTGGCCTCAAGGTGAGGGGTGAAAGATCCGAGTCGCTTGTACTGGAATATCGCTGCCTGTAGTCCCCATACTCTTCCTCTAAAACACCAGAACTCGAGAGTCTTCGGTAATCATGCTGAACTCGCTTTCTTTTACACGCGTTGTTCGGGGGGACTAGTAGGCACGGACGTACTTTCAGCACCCCTATTGTTTTCGTTAAAATTCGATCTGGGGATCATGATATTCAGAAGATTCTTACTGAAGAAACCATTTTCATCTTTCTTTCTACTCCATTCGTTTTGTGACGGCTTGTGGCTGCTGCTAATGCCGCCATGAGATTCACGTTTGTTAATAAGGTGCGGCATAATCTGCGAAAATACAAGCTTTGTTTACATGACAAAAATCCCGTTTAGCGCGATTAACTAGTCAAACGGGACGTGACGCTTTTTGTGCGCTGTAACTCCACCGCACGAGGCGTGCGTATCATGGCGAGTCGAAGTGGCACGCGAGTACGTCGATGCGTAGTACTGCGCTCATGGGGTCAGTGTGGTCATTGATAGTGGAATCTCAATACACTAGCAAATTTTGAAGAAAAAGATGTCTCAAGCTCTCGAGACGTGGAAAAGGAAAAGGATTACCATATAAGCAATGTGAAGAACTTGAAGTGCATCTATATAATCAAGTAATCTCTCATCAAAAATATCATCATAGGTCTTTTATTGGATAAATAATAATAATAAGGTACTGGCGCAATATAAACGCAGAAGCCGTGGTTCTTGATATTCACCATACAGAAATATTTATGATTTGTTGTATTTATGAAAACACTATGTTCACCAGGGACCTGCTCAACAGTCGATTTTCAGCAGGGCCCTACAAAATCATAGGCTGTTACATAAAATAATTAAATGTAAAAAAGTTGGATCAACGCATGCCTTACATATTTACATCAAATGAAGCATTTAAAAACAATGAACAAAGTATCTGATATTTACAAAATTAAAATTGTTAACAACGCGACTATGTAAGATTTTGCATGTCCGCAAGAAACAAATTAGGTAACCTTTTTATGGCCATGCAATATTCATAAAAGGGAACTTAAACCCAGATCATAAGAATATAACACCTAAATACATAAATATTTAAAACTTGTAACATTTTCAATTTTATTCAACATTATTCATACTTAAGATGATTAATTTTACTGGTTTTGCCAGGAGTACCAGCAACATAGCTACATCACTTTTGTCAACATTGTTTTAGATTGTGATCACATTTACATTAAAATATTAAGATTCTTCATGTAGATATTCTAATTGTACTTGAATTTACCAGTTGAAAACAATTCAAAAGTTCGCCGCCGGCGTACATGTTACAACTGAGTGCTTAAAAAACAGAAATACGAGTGGACCAAGGAAAGAGTCTTGAGAATTCGGATGGATGATATAAACGAGGACATGGAGATAGAATCATAAATGCGAAACACACATGAGTAAGACTAGTAAGATATGAATTGTTCTTTTTCGCTGTTTGCCAAGTTCCTTAAAGAGGTTGAATCTTCTGAATAAGTATCTTATGATTTACCAAGTCAAATGCCTTGCTTAAGTAAAAAAACACTGCACCAACGTAGTTACCATTATCACTACTTGTTATAACATGTTATAGTTTTTAACAATTAGACCAAGGGGTTTTCACCTCCGTTAGTGCCCAAGGGGGTCCCCTATAAGGAGGAAACCACTTTCCCGAGGGAATTTTGCACGAAATAATTACCATACGTGTGAAGGGTCATAGACAACCCCAAATCAGCAATTAACAAATTAAAATTTGTTGTTGACCTGCAAATCAGGGGCAAAAACATTGTTTTCAGAACACGCTAAAAATTTTTTGACAACAAGACCGGAAAAAAGCAATGGAATTTGAGCTTACATCAAACTTATTGAAAACTAATTTTATGTGTATCTACCCCAGAAAGAAGACCAAGAAGGTTACAGTATATTTAACACAAAACCTGCAGTTTTGGGGAATCCTGTATTTTTACGGGTTGTTGCAAAAAACATTTTCACATAGAGTTGTACAGTACGGGGGTTTATTTAGCAACATCAACGATGAAATTGTTTGGTGTTCAGAACATTTTTACTATAAATACATTGTTGACTTAAATATAGTGTGGAACACATTTAATCAGGAAAAAAAAAAATGCTTGGGTTCTTTGATTTTAAAAATATACTCGATGACTTCCGTTAATGCCCAAGGGGGAGGGGTTCCATGGGACCCCCACTAATTAACTCAGTACGACGTGCCGATTTTAATTTTTTGGTGTGAAAAGAAAGCGCATTTAAAAGGCGGCAAATACAAGTCCCACAGTTAAAGAGGCCGAGCGGAAACAATTTTTTGGGGTCCATATCACCCCACCCCCCCGGTTCACTCAAGTGGTAAGAAGTGCATGTTTACACTACTAGGATATGTAAGTCAAACAATTATTAGCTAAAATAAAAAAAATAATTACCTTTGAAAATAATTTGTTTTGCCCCTAAAAGTGGAGCGGCCCCAAAATAAAAAATAAGCAAGTTAATTGCCAGATCACTACAAACTAAGCACACCTTGATTGTTTGGGATAGTGTTTAGATAATACACAATAATTCAGTGTTGACTAATTAAATTTTGTTGTGCGCGCACTTCGGAAATCCAAGATGGCGGCCAAAATGGCTTGCCGTTTTGGCTACAACAATTTGAGGGTAATGTCCTATGTGAGCCTTCCAATCACCTTGTTTCTGGTGTCATATTGAAGATAAAGATTTAATTATCTACATGATGCATCAACTTTTGTGGTTTTTCATGATCTACACACTGTTTGGGGCTTTAAAAAAAAATGCAATTTGTTGCCATTTTTTTCAAAAACATGATGCGGAATGAATTACGTTCTCCCCCATATATAAAAATTGTTCTTCATAATGGGATAAGACTTCTCAGAAATTTGCCCTCATATAGTATGCATTTTGTTTGAAAAGCAAGGGGATCATAGCTAAGTTTAAATAAAACGTTATAGTGTCAAGAAATCATAATGGGGTCTAATCACCCAAAACGCCACATTTCTCTAAACACATGAATCCCAATATGTGGTGACAATACCATATAAAATGCTATTGACAGGTTGATCACCTAAACTAAATAAATGTTTGATCAGTTGCTGCAATGGCATTGCTGATTCAATCTTTTTTTGCGGTACCCTAAATCCAAGATGGCGGCCAAAATGCCGCGCTTTGATAAAACAATGTTTTTAAGGATAACGTTTTGAAAAAGCCTCCAATCACATGTGATTTGTGTCATTGTAAACAATAACATTTTCTACGGATTATAAAAAACCATTCTTGTGGGTTTTAAAGAGGTGGGTATACCATAAGATTATGCAGCAGAAATGTGAGTTTTTGTTGAACGTTTTTTACCAAAATGAAACAAGAAAGATTCATTTTCTCATCATGAAAATTCTTAGTTCCTTATTAATTATTACTTTGTAGGAGACTTTGTCCCTATAAAATATGGCACAACTGTGAAAAGGCCAGCTCTACAACATAGTCTGTAACATGTTATAGGCGCCCAAAGTAAAAATGTTAACAATATTCCAAAACACAGTTTGTAGCACATCTATATCATGTAAGTCTTAAATGGATCAAGTACCGTACTCATTTACTGGCCAATTGTTTCATATTAAAGTTTATGGTTTTTGTACTACCTCCGGACAGTACATGAATAGCTCCAAATGGCACCCAGACCCAAAATGACTGCTGTTTTTTCACTTAAAACGTACTATTTTACATCAGCTTCTTAATATAATGAAACTCTACTTTAACTGCTGAAGCAGCTAACTGTTACAATTTGCAAAAAAACATTTTTCAATATGCTATTTGCCAGAAAGTGTGATAAAACTATATTTTGGGGGGGAAAGGTGGCTACACTATTGCCCAACTAGGCAATTACATACATGATGAACAGCAATTCATTTTTGTCCTTTATCTCAGTTTCTATATTGTTCTTCTCTTCCCAGTATATGCGACTGATCTGACCTCTTGATCTGTGAATTTTTCTTGAACATTTGAATGATCGGACTCGTTCTCAGGATAATTAGCTGCATTGAATAGCTTATTCTTGCACGTCCTTTGGGACAATTGCAATCCCTGTACATTTCAGTCCATTACTTGGTTCCATTGTTTGAATGTCAATCAGCCTTTTTATCCCCAAACAACATGTCAATCTCCCCAAACAACAGATGGTGCTGGTAGTATCCATCCATCAATTTGATTTTTTTCACTTGGAGCTGTTACCGTCCATATACATGCCCTGTGGAATAATACATGTCGACATTTATATAGCGCCTTTCACTGTATCAAGCGCTTTACATTTATTCCGCTGCCACTAAATTGAGTCAGCTGATACCTTTTTTGGCTGCGCTCAATGGACAATGTTTCCTAACAGCTCGCCCATTTAAGCACCTGGTGGAGAGATGGCAAGCGAAGGTAAAGTACCTTGCCCTGCAAGTGCACAACACATTGGCCTCATCGGGACTCAAACGCCAGGACCTTTGGGTTATGAGGCGGTCGTTATATAATCATCTGGACCACATGTGCCCACAGAAGGAGGTCTTCAAAGAATGAGTAACATCTTTAGAAGCCACAATATCCAAACTTTCCCTCTGTCCTCGTCCGCAGACATAATTATTATCACTGCCTGTCAGTAGATGAGCTCCTATAAGCCCATCACACGGCGATTTTCAAAGTTTTGTTCCAAAGGCTGTGACATTGCTAGATGCAGTTTGAGTCAAAAATAGACATTTACTTGAAATCCTCCCAGTCCAAAGCAAGCTTATGCCAATACCATTCATCAGTGTCCGGAGAAAAATATGTACATCAACCTCTAGGGCTGGGGTACTTGAAGTGAGCTAAAGTGGGCATGCATCTCTGCATTAGTCTTTGATCAGTTTCCTCCAACTTATACGTTAACTCTGGAAATTTCTTGGCATTTCATCATATAACCCCTTTCTGCTTTTAATTCATAGCCATGTGGATCCCGATTTTGCAAATAGATCACGTCTATCGATAATACATGCTTGTGATCTTTCCACTCTTCAATTACGAAATTTGTCAAGGACTCCTTGAACTTTCTGTCTCTTAGGACTTCCTAAGCTGCTTGTCAACTCTTTTTGGGGCTAGCAATGGTCGTGTTAAAGTTTCCCTTCGACTGATTTCATTCTGGACTCGATCAGCAATTTTTTTTATTGAATGTAAAGTTTTTTTTTGGTAGTATCACAATGCATTCTGTTGCTGAATAGTCCTTGAGGCCTGTTTCATTATATTTTAATTATTGGCTTCTGGTAAAGCAGGCCTCGGAAGATTTGGCATATGACATCTTGAATTCCTATGAGAAAGGAAAGGAACATGTCGCTCACCCGATTTGTCACACAGAGACTGCTTTTCTGCAGATGAACCTGATAAACATGACGAGATTAGGCATATAAATGCTGAAACCAGGGCTACTCTGATGGTTGCGAGCATAATATCAATCCATGCAATCAGAACTAAGCTTTTTCAATTGCCAAAACTTGCGCTATGCAACTTCGCTTCAACGACCAGCCAAAGAATGGGTGTGAATTACGCATGCGAGTGCTTTTTTCAAAATATGGCAGTCATTGCAATGGACCTATGTTTTAATATCGCTAAGTTCTTGAGTATCCACGCTCGGCCACTGTCCTAGTGCAAACATCAAAGTCTGTGCTAATGCATGGAGTTGGAGAAGTTGGTCAAAGCACCAGAGGAACCCCAAGCCCGCAAAACTTTTCAAGTTGATATTTGGGATGCTTGCCATTTATTTAACTGTAAATTTGTTAATATTTAATGTTTGTGATTTGGCGGAGACAATAAATGAAATCACATATAAAACAAGTTCCTCCTTCATCCAATTGTCATGGGGGTTTGTGATACATACCCTACAATATCATAAAAACAGGTCCAGTGATGGAACAGTCTAGACCGCTTCTCCACATATTGCTAGCCCCCCAACAACAGTTGATAAGTTATAGCCTAAGAAGGTCCTAAGAAATGAAGGTTCAGAAGTCCTTATCCAATTCTTAAGGTTGACCTCAAGATGTTGAATATCTTTTTGTCATTAATTGAAAAGTCAATTGGAAATAAAAACAGTCAACTAAACATGAGTTGAAACTTGGTACACTCTACGTTGGTAACAATTAGTAGAAATAAATCTTTCCCTAAGTCTTCTCTAGGAAGTTTTGTAATCAAGTCTACCCTAACAACTTCAATGGGAACAAAGGAATAGAAATTCCTCCTGAATGGGGAACTACTCAAAGATGCCTCAAAGGAACCATAAACTTAATTACGGGGTATCCTTTGATCATCGGTTTTTGTTCTCTTCCCTCTTTGTGTCAGTGGTGTATATAGAGGTCCTTCCACCTTTGTGATTAGCGGCCAACTTGCCGGGAATGGTAAAATCCTTTCCAATTTTTGGAGACTTCTAAATCTCAAGAACGACATGGGTGTTTGGAGTATGTACGCATAAAATTATGGTCCACTTTGATAGCACCAATCACTTTGAGGGCGGGTATTAAATTGATCTGAATGAGAAATACTACGACAACTAACACCTTTTGTTTATGGTTCATGAGTGAGTGAATCCCTCCTATAGGTGCAACTCATGACTGTTTATTTGTCTGAGATGTCATATTCGCTGAGTGGTTCGAAGCTCAGGCCTTCAATTTGGGTGCCTCTATGGGAAGATTATTTTCTCCTCATAGTCACTAAAATGCTTATTTAAATTTGAGGCACAGAAATACCTAATTTTATAACAAAGTTGTGATTGTCTATAGAGACTGTCTGAACTTAGCTTTTTCACATAGGGACAAGCATATGTATTATGCAAAAACATGATTTGGTTTGAAACTGGAGGGTGCCCCCCTCCTCTGGAATCTCGATCAGCCTTTAATTAAATAGTGGATGGAAGTATGCTTGGATATAGATTGATGTGAGGGGGGTGATGTGTCCCTTATTTGCAACTAGGGATCTACATGCTATGAATTTACATTACAACCAAGAAATTCCAATGTTAATCTTCAAGTTGGAGGAAATTGCATGACCGAAGACTAATCTTGCATGCACACAATGCTTCAATGCACTTCTGGTACACCATCCGGATGTTCTCGTAATACCGTCCCGGTGCAAAATCATTTTTCCGTAGTAACGTGTAATCTATTCAACTATGGTGTAATTGCATAAATTAACTTTGAAAATAATATCGTTGTAATTTTCTCCAAAAATTGGGGTCTTCGTTGAATTTTTGCAAAGTTTCTTTGGCTGACAACGATCGAAAAAGGTGTCTTAACAGTCTTGACAATACGCGTTCACTTCGAAGAGGGACACACCCACCCCCCCCCCCCACCCCCGAGTTTGGGTGATGACATGTGGGCGACTTCAATGCGATTGCACTTCCAACTAATGTGGGTGCAAGAAAAACGGAATTAAATGTACAGGGATTTGCACATATCCAAAGGAGTGGCACGAACCATCCTATTATGTGCAAGACTTTATGCTGAGTTTTTCTTTGGCATATGTTTGGGAAGAACATGAGACTGTAGATAAAGGACAAAATGACTGGCTTCATCATCTGTTATATTGCATAAGTTTGGCACAACTGTAACACCAACTTACAAAATATATTTTTTTATCACAATTTCTGGCAAACTGCATATTTGAAGTAGACAACTTGCAGCGGTTGACCTATGCACCTGCAGTTGCTTTATAAGTCCGAGGTTTCTATTTAAACGTAAAATATTAAGGTTTTAAAGTGAAAACAATCAAGTTAAAAATTTTATTGCTTAAAATGACATAACCACATGATGATTGGAGTTATCTTCAATCATTATCCTTAAATATGTAATTTTGTCAAAACAGCGGTGCCATTTTTGGCCGCCATCTTGGTTTAAGAGGTTAACCCTCCGCAAAAAATCGAATCAGTAAGCCATTACAGCAACTTAATTAATCATTTATTATAGTTAGGTGATCAAAACTGTCATCTAGCATTTCATATGTGGTATTGACACACCCATTTGTTCAGTGTTTATGAGAAATGTGCAAAAATTACATTTTTTGTGATTAAGACCCCCATCATCTTAAGACACAATAACTTTCAAGTTCAACTTGCGATGATCCAACCCTGTGCTTTTCACACAAAATGCTTATTATATGAGGGCAAATTCCTGAGCAGTCTTGATACAATATGAAGAACAATTTTGATATTATGAGGGAGAAAGTATTTCAGTCCGCACATCTTTTTGAAAAAATGGCAAAAATATGCATTTGGCCCCTAAAAACGGTGTGTAAGATTAACAAGGAAACCCACAAATGTTGGTATCATCAGTAGATAAATAAATTATCTTCAATGTATTGACACCAAGAACTAGGTGATTGGAGGCTCACAAGCGGACATTACCCTCAATACTATCGTTGCCAAAACGGACGGCCTTTTTGGCGACCATCTTGGATTTCAAGGGACCGCCCAACAAAATTTAATGATGCACACCTCTGAATTATTGTGTATTATCATATAAACTACCAAAAAATCAAGGTGTGCTTAGGTTGTAGTGATCTGGCAGGTAACTACAAAAACTAAGCATGATATTGGATTTGGCCTCGCTTTAAATTTGCGTCAAATAACAACTTTAATTAATTAATTTTTTTTTTTTTATGTAAATGGTTGGACCACCAGTCCTTGTAGTATATAACCAAAGTTATGTGATTATTATATAGGCAATTCCTTATCTTAGTTTTAAGAAACAAATATTGGTATTAAACAAGAGAATGGCTTGCTGAACGACTTGGATCACGTTGTATTTAAAAATAATTATTGTTGGTGGTAAGATATAATTTAAATAGGTTATTTTACTTCTATAGGCGTGGTTCTTGTAGCAGTTTAAACTAATTGACTAAGTTGACCAAATCCATAAAAAAACTGACATTGTGATTTTTTAGTTTGTAACAGCATTTTTTTCTTAAAGAAGTCACAGTTTAGATCACCTATGAGGATATCTTAATTTCGTTAATTAAAAATCCATACTTCAGACAACGAATCTCCCGGTACTCCGGTTCGTGATATTGTTGCCTATGATAGTCTACCAAACCAATTTTTTTGCTTGGTTTTATGCGTCCTATAACACATTTGAGATGTTAACCAAAAAATTCAGGGCACTTTGGCGAAATTCAAGATGGCGTCCATAAAAATGGCTGTCCAAAATGGGTAAATCCATAGAAAACATGGTGTAGAACATCCAAAATATCATGGAAAATTGGGAAAATATTCATTGGAATTTGGTTTCCTAATAATTGTAAGTCATTTCCATTAGTGAATTTTGTTCCAATTCTAAAAAATCCTAATTAAAATAAAATCCAAGATGGGGTCCAAAATGGGTTAAAATCGTAGAAACTGGTGTATAATATCACAAAAAAGTCATTAAAAAAATAAAATTATTGGAATTTGTTTCCTGTCAAATAGTAATTCCCCATACTTATTTTCTTCAACTTTAAAACCCAATATGGCATCCAAAAGGCTACCAACTATACACAACTCATAGAAAATTACATAGAACAGCCACAAACTGGGCACGTAGCAATAAATACTAATTTAAATAATGATTTCTAGTCAATAGTTAGCTAAAGCCCGGAGGTGCCAAATGGGCCCACAAAGTATGGCAAATACTTAACGAACTAATTCCCTGTTATTTGGCTGATTTGTTTTTAGAAGTTTATCTTAGAAACAGAATTCCTCCTTGAATAAGTGTTAATAAAGTTAACATTTCACACAATTACTTCATTTTAAAAAAAAAAAAAAAAAAACTGTCAATTATTATAGAAAGTACTTGAGCTGATTCATATGCCAATGATGGACAGTACTTCGGCCATAGAATTCTAGTAAGGATAGCAGATAAAAGAATAACTGGTATACTCACATTGCACATTTTATAAAGCTATTGACCCACGGCTTATCAAAATATACTAGCAACATTTTAGTATTCTAGGAAGCACTTGAGCTGATGTCATACAATTGCTAGTAATTTGGATTTTATTTGTTATTATATTAATATTATTACATGTATATAGAAGCGCTTACACAAGAAGACCAATGCGGCTGAACAGTAAAAATTACATAATCATACAATGACAGCCATTAAACACTACATATCATAAATAACAAGACAACAGAAGATAAACACATTAAGCTATATAAAAAAATATAAAAATCACAAAAGATATACACTGTGACAGCTTAAAACTGGAGTATAAAAGCTATAAAACAAGAAGGAAATTACTTAAACAATAAAAGCAGCTCAAAAATACAAATGCTGCAGCACAACCATATACAAAAACATTGATACCAGCTGGGAACCAAGCCAAAATTGGTCTTAAACTGACATTTATAGCGATGTCCCACAGCCTTATTAAAACTGTGTAGCAAAACTTCATCCTCAAGTGAGTTGATTCAAACAATTGCCAGTATTTGGCTGGGGGATCCAGCTAGGAATATAGGTATTACAAAGCAGAACAATTGTACTTATGCTTTTATAACTATTGACCACCGCTTGTCAAAATATAATAGCCAAAGTTTAAGTATTCCAGGAAACACTTGAGCTGATTCATACAATTGCCAGTACTTTAGCTAGAATTCCAGCTATAGGAGTATCTGGATGAAAGTAATAATGGTACTTGAATGAAAATTATGTAATTGCTCACTGCTTATCATATTATGGTAGTAAAATTTCATTATTCTAGTACCTCGGCATGGAATTTTATATAGCGATTGGCCACTGCTTCTAAAACTATGGTAGCAAACTTATTCTTGGAAACATTCCAGCTAAGAATATCACCTGAGCCTGAAAGCAATTGCATTAAAATGGACATTTTATATAGTGACAGCCCAACACTTACCAAACTATGCTAGAAAACTTTCATTACACATTTAAACATGAGCTGATTTATATTGCTGGTACCTTGGCATGGAATTACAGCTAGGAATATATCAGATGAAAGCATCAAATTGTACTAAAATGCACACTTTATTTAGTGATTGTCCACCGCTTATCAAATTATGGTTGCAAACTTGGAATAATACGATTATTGCCAGTATTCTGAAATTCCAGTTAGGAATATTAAGTTTATCATTGAATAATGAAAGGCTAAAAGATGAGCTAAGATGGACAACCGCTTTATAAAATGTCCATTTTAGTATCATTTATTCGCTTTCATCGGATATTCCTAGCTGGATTTTTTTTTCAGAAATAATAACATAGATTTTTATAAGCAGTTGCCAATTGTCAAGGTACTGGCATATGTATGAATCAACTCATGTTTTTCTTGGAAAGCTTTGGAATACACTTGAGTTTGCTATATATTGATAAGCGATGGGCAATTGCTATATAAAATGTCCATTTTGTGCCATTTATTGAGTTCGTCTGATGTTCCTAGCTGGAATTCCACGCCGACGTACTGGCAATTTGATAAGCAGTTGACAATTGCTAAAAAGTCAATTTAATGACCAGTGATGACGATTATTCCAAGCTGGAATTCAATGCTGGATTGCAATTGTATGAATCAGCTCAAGTACTTCTTGGAATACGGTATTGAAAGTTTGCTATAGGATATTTGATAACTGGTGGTCAACAGCTTTATAAAATGTCCATTTTAGTACCATTTTGCTTTTACCTGATATTCTTAGTTGGAATTCCATGCTGAAGTATTGGCAATTGTATGAATCAGCTCATGTACTTTCTGGAATAATGAAAGTTTTGTAGCACAGTTTGATAAGAGGTGAACAATCGCTATATAAATGTAATTTTAAAACCATTTTCCTTTCATCAAATATTCCAAAGTGGAATTATATGATTAAGTAAACTTCAGAAACAACAACTACACTAAACTAACCGGATAACAGCAGTGATTAAGAAACATTTCTATTAGACCGGCAGCCCAGAAGGTTTTTGATCAAACGAACGAGATACCAACATCTAATACTGGAAAATTTAGAGAAAAATATAACTTTTGCAAATATGAATGTCTGCCGGAGACCTACTGCTGCGTGTGGCCCCAGGAGAGGGGTGAGATTATTCTGAGCATTATTACTGGGTGTACCATGGAGAAAATTGTTATTTTCGACTTTGTTCAAGAATATATCTGACCATAGAGGTATAGGAGAGAAGGAGAAAGCTCTATTAAAACTCCTTTGACCATTCATAATCGCCGCGCTCGTAAACAGATCGTAAAACGTCCAATACCAACGCGAGATCAATATTAATGCTGAATGCATGTGCATCAACATTGCATCGATGTAACATTACAATGTTGTGGTAAGTATGGCCAAGTTTGGTGTCATTGTTTAGATAGGGCGTTTTTCTTCCCAAATTCAAGTTACATTTCGTCTCCAAATATCATACTTTAAGAAATACGGCGTTACAAAACATTCAAGTTTTTTAAAAGCCGAAAAGTACTAGTAAAAACTAGAATCAATGGAACTCACCTTAGGAACATGCTATCTCCGACTTTTTTGGACTAAAATACTCAGAATTTCGGCTGTAATCGACTCATCTCTTTGTTTTCGTCTCCACATGTAAACAAACCACTGCGCATCGGTGACATACTTTTCTGCGCACAATCATGATCTGTTCAGCTGAGCGTGCCACGAAATCGTCAACAGAGGGCCGGCTTCTGTCGGCGATGATCATAGGGATGAAAGAGTACTCCCTGCCGATAGTGGCCTTTGTTGGTCAATGCTTTTACAATGAGTTGCCAAGTGGTATAATTGTGATAATTGGCTTTGCGTAACGCAATTATAGGGTAGAGCTTTCGCCTTCTCTCCTTCCTCTATGATCTGACACTATCAAAATTGCCATTACAGATTTGATTATCAACATTACCGTTAATGCCAGTAGGATTATCGGCACTTGTTTCATGGCCGACACCTCACATTTTAAACTTAGATTTACAATATCTCACCAGGTATATCATCGCAAAGTTTTAGAAGATTTTTATCATTAAGATTTTTAAGTAGATAAGGAGCCCAGATTTCACAGTCGTAACTAAGAATAGGATGAGCAAGCACATGAAAAAGGTTTAAGGCTACAATCGCTCCAGATCACGAATTTCAAAACGGCTTCCGATGCTTTGCCTTATAATATTCTTATCACCATTTAGTCTACCAGATTACATGGGTTCCCATGCACCCCCTTAAAACTAAATTCTAGCATGATTTTTAGAATCTTTACGACATCTCCTTAAAGAATTTTGATGTTACCAAAATCAAATATTGTCCCACGGGCTCCGTTTGACGGCCATCTTGAAACTAAACAGATCAGTCCTATAAAGTAGAAAAGTCCTATTTAGTAGAAAAGTATTTCAAATGAATCGTCTCATCATAAGGAATCAGAAAATATATACTTTGGCATAATTACAGAGCTATGGTTGAAAATGTGATAAAGGTCATTGAACTTTTGATTGGTCATTGTACGGGGGGTCAAACTTTCAAAATGCGTTGATCTTGACAAAATCGGTGTCAAGTTGTTGGTTTGAGCATGTGCAATCCAGAAAAGTATAGTTTGCAATGTCTAGGATGTTTAGTTAGGTGGTAAAATTCGGTGTAAAGTTACCCTCTTGTCAAATTCCATTGTTTTGTATGGGAATTAAGGACTACTCGTCTCTTTCCTAAAGCTATAACAAAACGGAAGATCCTAAATCATGAAAACTGTACATTCCCAGATTGCACATGCTAATACCAACAATTTGACACCAATTTTGTAAAGATTGAAGCATTTTGAAAATTTGGCCCCCTGAACAATGACCAATCAAAAGTTCAATGACCTTTATCACATTTTCACCCATATCTCTCTAACTCAGAGATTCCTTATGATGAGACGAATCATTTGAGATACTTTCAACGAAATCGAACCAATTTATATGACTAATCTGTTTAGATTCAAGATGGCCGCAAAACGGACCCCGTGGGACCATATTTGATTTTGGTAACATCAAAATTCTTTAGAGAGATGTCGTAAACATTCTAAAAATCATGGAATTTAGTTTTAAGGGGGGTTGAATGGGAACCCATATAATCTGCTAGACTACTTCTTGTGTGTAACTGTTAAAGTGCTTGATCTCCACGATGATAGAAATTCGTCAGATTTATATACTAGATTAAAGATTTTAGTGCTAGAATGTAAATACCATTTTAAGCATTTCATTTCGAATGCCATCAATGCCATGCAGGCGCTTTATTTTTTAAAGTGCGTGCAGCTTGGAAAATTTCAGTCCACATGCACAGACTGTGCCACAGACATCGGTCTCGTTTTCAGCCTTCTGGTATATCAATGACCCCTTTTTTTCGGTAGACGTTTCATACAGAAGTCCCGTGGATGCAAATGAGGTAATGCCATCAAGCGCAACTGCACAATGCCATGCAGCGCATGACGGAATCAATTGTAATACCTCATTTGCATCAATGGGACTTCTATATGAAACGTCTACCCTTTTTTCATGCCAATTTTGTTATAGCAATGGGTCGGGGTTTTTTTTTCAAAATTTCCCAAATTTGTTGGAAAATTAGTTAAATTTACTTAATCGGAAGCCTAAATTTTCTTTTAAAAATTTGTAAAATTCATCCATTTCTTAAATCTGAAACCAAAATATTCAAAATTTGCTTAAAAATGTCACAATTTTGATGATAATTGGGCAAATTCGTGTTAAATTTGGTCCAAAATTTGCATCTCTGGTATAGCTATGGGTCCCCTTTTTGGTAAAAATTGGTATAGATATGGGTCCTACTTCCAGACTCTCGGAGATACTTCCCAACCCAAACCAAACTTTGAAATATCCTATATAGTCTAACTCATGAAGCTTCATGGATTTAACATCCCAGTAATTATCAATAAAGTAATTGAAAGTTGCATCTGAATGAGGGAGATTTCTATTCATAAGCGACAAAACTAATTCCACCAGTCTTCCGCACTAATCGGGTTATTGACCGAGGACTTAGATTTATCACAGATGTCATTACAAATCTCCCAGTAAGTCCCAGAAGTTTCGGGGGCTTCTATGAAAATGTGGGCGCGGGATGGGGGAAGAGAGGAGCGCGAGAAAGGGCGGTCTTTTTGAGTTAAACATATTTCTTGTAAGATGTTTTTAATTTAAAATACGGTAACGACAAATAAGTAACAAGTTCGGATTTTTTAATGCAAAGATTTAAATGATTTTAATTGTTTAATAACTGAATGCAATCAATCGTACCGTTTGTTTTAACTTGTATTTAGTTTTACTAGGTTTCTTAACAATAAATCATCAATAATTTATCAATCTGGTCATGAGAGTCCTAAGATTTATTCATTAAAGTATTAGTAGCCTTAATAATATCGGGTAATAAAAGAGCATGATTCCACAATTCTGGTGGGTTTGAAAACCATGAACACTGAGCTAGAAGATTGTTAAGTGGGGTATCTGAAGTAAATTGATTGTGCCACATAATTTTTATGTGGCACAATAATAATATTTGGATATCATGCTGATCTGTAACCTCTCAAAATGCCACAGTCCCCTAAGCCGCACGTTGCGCGATGGACATGGTGGAAGGAAGGGGAGGGGAGGTTTTAAAAGATAGTTCTGGATCTGGATCATTATACTCCAACAAAACAGATTCCTGCATTTATAAAGACACTTTCTGGTTAGTGGGTTGAGAAGTGGGCTGTTTTACGAGTTCACAAGAAGTCCTTAATGTAAAAAATCGAATTTTACAGTATACAAAGTACATTCGATGGTAATGCTATAAGTTTACACACATTAAGGTTTGCTGCGCGAAAACGAAAAATCCGATAACTTGGGGAGTGAGTATTGGTGACTATATATCTTTAATTTCAGTTGATTATTTTTAATTATAACAAAAACGTATATTACGAAATCTCTAAGTCCCATTTAAATCTGTGAAGCTTTCCCTTTAAATCGGATCGTTGAACCATTTCTGAACATACAAACAAGCAAGTAGGCCAAACCATAAATACCTATTACTAGCTCTTCCGCAATCTAATTCAACTACATGTATTATTTTGTATTAAGTTATTACATGATTCTTGGGATGATCTAAACTGGTTGAGATTGACGCAGTTTCTCTGTGGTGAGGATCGGTAGTGTTCCAAAAAATGCAGTATGTGGGTTTTTTTCTTAAATGGGAAAAATAATCTGTTATATAAGTGCAGTACTCTAACAATGTACTTGTATTTAATAGGGCTATCTTGGAAAAACAGTGAAATGTATGCAAAATAAAACATCACTTTGATATTCATCTGTCCAGTTTTAAGATTTTGAGACTAGCTTTATTGAACCTCTTTGACCAGAAAATTCAGTTTTATTTTGACACCAAAATCATCTCCCTAGCTTATATACGAAATATACGGTTTTCTTAATGAGATGGCGGGCCATGAATCTTGGAAAATAGCCGTATATAAATTGCACTCTGATAGTTCTGAAATGGTCTATTAACCCCTGACTCAGAAAGATATATTTAACACAACAAATAGTAGGGACTTTGACCCTCTTAAAATGACAATCATGTTGGAAATGGTGGTTTATGCCAATGTTTCATATCACTTTTAATTCTGTCATCACTTATTTTCATGAAGTACACAATCCGAAGATCGATTTTAAATATGATTGCAAATGATATATCCCGGCCCTGGGTGGTAGAAATCTAAGGCCCCTTTTCACCTGATGCACAAACAGCATTTGGTAACTGCTGCTAAATCCAGAAGGAGGGAGGGTTTACTATCGGCATGAGGACTATGTAATCGAATGGAATTGTGAACAATAAATGCCATTAAAGTTTAGCCAATGCCTACTCGTACCATGATACATCTATTATTGTTTCTCGAATCGCGAAACACTGTAAGGCATCGTGACTGTTTTGAAACCAATCTCCGGTACATAGGCCTATATGCAAGATCTCACTTAAAGACATTAGGCCTATGTGTCATGTACGCAAGACATGTTTAAAACCGTAATGAAGCCGGTTTTAGACGTGTCTTGAAGTTGTGTCCCCATTTATACATGACTTGCTAGAAGACGTGTCTTTCGAACATACAAATCGTGTCTTCAGGTGAGACGAGTGATTAGTAATTATCTATTTTTGAACCATTTGCAATACGTCTTCAAAACTTTGTAAAGACACGAATTTTACAGTGTATACCACCTGAATGACAATACATTTCTGGTGACTGATAATCGCTGCGACCAGTCTGGTATTGTAACCCCAAATTGCGTGCCAACATCATTTAAAATTAAAGTGAGTCAGTTTGAAAGGAAATATTTTGTCAAAAACAAAACAAAAATAAATAAAGAAACAAACAAAACCGCGACTATTGCGCTATGGTCTTGTTTTTCGAACTAGTACCCTATATCTGGTCAGCAAAAATATCTAATTCAAAAGACAAGTTGAAATGTTAAAAGCCCGACAGCTACGCCCGTCGATTTTCACTGATACCGAGATCTATACACACTGGCCAAAAGTATTGCAACATTCACAAAACGAAATTCATAATCACCAATTGATTTCAAATTATACCATGGATTTTTGACCACTCAATAAGTATTAAAATTCCAAAGTTGTGTTTTTCATACAGATGTTATTCCCCAAAATCCAAGAGAGTGAAAAAAAACGTTTGATTTGATTGTCACGTTCCCTAAATATGGCAGATAAAAGGAACAGCAAACGATAACTTGTCGATTGCACTCCAGAAGAAGACACAGAAACAAAAGAAATGGCTTCAAAACAGCCACTTAATGGATGTTGGGTTCATAGGGTTTACGTAAAATTTTTATGGGCGAAAATCATGGTGGTTGTGTGGACCGGAAACGAGATAAAGTCAAGGGAAGACAGTGGTCTTCGAAATATTCGAGGAATCCGAGACGCCTGAAATGCAATTCTAATGATAAATCACCCGTGGTTTACGTAAATCAGATGAAATTTCGCGATTCACAGTACATGCAAACAGCACAATGTCAACGGTGCCATTCAAAAGTTGTTTTCAGGTTATCACGTGACCTCTTCTGCCATTAAATATACCGAGTCCAACGGTGATGAACTTACTCCAATCTTTATTAACATTATCTCATTTCCGGTCCATACAACCACACCCATTTTCGCCTAAACATTTAGAGTAGACCCTTACAAACTCGTCAGTTCATTTAGCGATTATTTGGCAGCCATTTTTGACGTTCCTCTGCCTGTATTCCTTCTGGAGTACAATCGGCAAGTTATCATTAGCCAGCTTCTCTTAAACCCGCCATATTAAGGAAAGAAGGACAACATATTTAATCGTTTGTCGCACGACTTGATTCTTGGGAACCATCATCTTGTTTGAAACCCCAACCCCACTTGGACATCATACTAATGTGTAGTCAAGAACTCCTGATACAATTTTAAATCAATTTGTGAATATAAATGGCTTTGTCTCATGTTGCAATACTTATGCCAGTGTGTGTATGAAGTCGGATGTGGTCGCATGTCGCAAATAGGTATGAGGCAAAAATTTAACAAAAACAAAAACAAAAAAAGATCGTGCCTGGAAATAATTCAAAAGTTAATAGAAGAAACAGTCAATGGCCAAGAGCTCGTCATCATTTAATTCTGGGGAACGTATATAGCCTCGGATAGTAAAATGTGTTTTTTATTTTAATAAAGAAACGATCTTGATATGGGCTCCAAGCAATGTTGAAGAGTTTATCAGTCTTATTCTTCTGACCTTCTATCCTCAATATTGAAATTTTCAAATAGTTAAACTGAATGAAAACAATCAATTTTTAGGCTGATATTTATTGTCTTTTTTCAATATTATTGTTTTGAAAAAAAAAAGGCTGATTATTGAAAGAAAAGATTGCATACTCAATATGTTTGCCGATATGTTCCGAAGTGTAACAAAAAAGATCGAAATTTCAATCCTTTCGTGTATAAGAGATATGTTGTTGGGCAGGGGTAAATCCCAGGAATAGGTGATTATCCCCACTTTCTGACAAGGGGTATGTGGCATGTATTCAACCCAAGTTAATGAATTGGCATTGCAAGTGTGTCATTTCTGCCGATAAATACTGCAGAACAGGATTAATTTTGTTGAGCTAGGACTGACTGGGCCTACGGAGTTGGTTGCTGGTTATTTTTCCATGTTTTTTCAATTAACATAGAATGCATTGGCGTTCCAGATACTTCTGCCAACTATCTACTGTAGTACTTGAATCCCTCTTGTCCAAAACTGAGGTCCAAAGGGCTCTTCAAGAGCCGAAGCGACATGGCATAATGTTTGCCAGCCAATTCTCTTTCATTTTAGGAAAGCGATGAAGTCAAATATTTACAGCAATGCCGACAGCCGACTTGTGAGCCGGTGCATTGTCGTGATGCATGGAACAACCCGCATTTCCCGAATTTCGACATTGTTTGGCCTCAATTATGCCCGGGTAATTTTCTACATAGCTGTTCCAACAGGTGAGAATTTTACCGGGTTACTTCATTGCCCTTCTGGAGGTGGACTCGTCCATTGCGTCATAAATCAGTTCAATGAAATCGGCCGAAAATGCAAGCTATGATAGTTCTCACGGGACATGATGAACTTGGTGCGTTTCTAATCTGCATGTACCCAGTGCCCTGAAACCTCATATGCCGATACAGGGTGCCGATAGATGAGGTGACATGTAACATTAACGTCGGGCAACGAACAAAACACTGCCCGACAGTATACGAACCTGCCGGAGCTTGCAGGGCTCGTGCTTTTAAAATTCGCGCTCACTTAGTATGATAATCCTATTGAATGCTGTACCTTGATGTGCTTATTATTCGCACCACTAATATGTCAGACCCAGTGCTAAATTGTGTTCGTAAACATTTGATGTCACATCATCAGCTATCATGTACTTCCTTCGTCATAAAGTTGATATGTGTAGTAAGTTAACACTGACCAGAGAAGATGTAAGGAAGCCTTCTCTGCACTGACTATACACATGCATGGCCATCCTAGCCGCTAGCCGTTAATCACCAAGAGGCTAATCATCGTGCACACGATCAACATTTTTCTTTGTAGTGCCCTGACCTTCAAGCCATCTTCGACGCTCGCGCTCTTTCTTCCTTATTACCTAACTCAGCCATCTACCTTTTAACCGTCGCAGAGAAAGATGCGTCATCCCAGTCTATCCGTTACCAATGTAAGTTTATCAAGATTGTCACCATGCCGCGGTATATGGATAATGGATATCCATACCGTAGGAGTTATCCCTTTAAAATACAGGTACGTGATCTGGCAGCCTATACTGTCATTTTTAAACATGCATTGGCTTTACAACTCACTTTCCACTTTATTGACCTTAAACAAACGTCCATACTTCAACACCATCAGCGTTTATTGTTCAAAAACACCTGTTGTCTTGCAAAGAGTTAAACATAGTTTTTGGCCTATATGGCCAATTTACGAAATGCGACCACTCCCGATTTTGGTCACCATGCATGGTTGTATTGTAGTCCCAACACGTACTCATAGACTTCATATAAGGGTACCACTAGTAGAGTCATTTTCATGAGATCCGTGACCATTTTTAGGATACCTTTGGTAGTTAGTATGGACCCTCTACATCAATGCTAGGTAGTTAGTGCTCTCAAAGTATGGCCAATTTACGAAATGCGACAACTCCCGATTTTGGTCACCATGCATGGTTGTATTGTAGTCCCAACACGTACTCATAGACTTCATATAAGGGTACCACTAGTAGAGTCATTTTCATGAGATCCGTGACCATTTTTAGGACACCTTTGGTAGTTAGTATGGACCCTCTACATCAATGCTAGGTAGTTAGTGCTCTCAAAGTGGGCTATCACTTTTTCAAAGGTCTTATTACACAGTCAGTTTCATCTAGGATCATCCCATGCCAAAATTAGAAAAATGATACCTTATGTGTCAATTTAGGGCATTCGTGTCAGAGAGTTTACTTTTTTTTAATTTTTCAAGATGGCTACTAGCCGCCATCTTGGATTTTTAAAGGTCAACGTGGTCAGCAAATGTTGTATACACTATTCCAGCTGTTGATTTTTTCCTGACAAAACTAGTAATGAAATAAAAAAAAAAAAAAAAAAAAAAGATTGTCACCATGCCGCGGTATATGGATAATGGATATCCATACCGTAGGAGTTATCCCTTTAAAATACAGGTACGTGATCTGGCAGCCTATACTGTCATTTTTAAACATGCATTGGCTTTACAACTCACTTTCCACTTTATTGACCTTAAACAAACGTCCATACTTCAACACCATCAGCGTTTATTGTTCAAAAACACCTGTTGTCTTGCAAAGAGTTAAACATAGTTTTTGGCCTATATGGCCAATTTACGAAATGCGACCACTCCCGATTTTGGTCACCATGCATGGTTGTATTATAGTCCCAACACGTACTCATAGACTTCATATAAGGGTACCACTACACTGCCATAGGAAGTCGATGTCAATGAAATTTCCATTGAGTGTGGATGGAGCAAAATCTTTCACCTCATTTTGTTTTCACAATATCCATGTTCTATGATGTAAGGAGAACACATGCAAGGTAATTTTAGCAGTACAGAAGTATTTTGTAGTTTAAATCTTCATGAAAAATTTCAACGTACACTCAGTTGCAATGGCAGTGTGTGTGACTCTTAGAAGAGTCATTGTTGGGACTAGTTGTATTGTAGGGTCATAAATGAGAATCCTACTCTTGAAGGTTTGAAGATGTTTTTCTATACAGCCTGTCTAAAAAAAGTGGTACAATCAGAAAAAAATGGTTAAATATGAAATTTCAAAATAAATCTTTCTTACTTGGCATAATTCCAATGGTGTTCGTTTCATCTTATTGCTTTTGTCAATACAGAGATATAATCAATTTACTGCGATACACCAAAATCAATTTTGTGCCACTTTTATGCATGGGCAGAGTTGTTTCGGGCTGTTATGCCATGCTGTCTTGAAGCTCACAAAAGATTGCAACTTGACAAAAGAAACAAAACACAGATTAAAGTAAACAAAGGAAGTCTAGTTTTATCGACACAAGTTTTAATAGTCAACATAATAAGTTCAATGATAAATCTCCTCTTTTCATAAATAATAAACAATACAAATATTTATTGCACGTCAATGAAATGGAGCTTTGAATTTATTACAAAATTGGTATCTGTTAAAATCATGCCAGAAGGAATGTAATTGCAACCAAAATAAACACTCCAAATCAAAAGAAATGGTTTAAAAATATTGCACTATCTTTGTGTATTTACTAATTTTTGAAGTCAATAAAAATTTAAATTTGGAAGCAAAGTATCAAGTGTTGGTATGAATTTGCGTTCATGATACTTCAAGATCATAAAAACTCTCTCCTCCATGTTGTTGTACGCTCATGGTTCTCTTCTAACAAATAACAGTATGTCGAATGTTATTCACTTTATCTTAAAGCCAGAACTTACTGATCATAACTTCCACCATTACGTAACTGTTTTCATATCTTTTAGAGTTTCTTTATGAAGTTAATCCCTTAAAGAATTTCATATCCGTTCAAATGTGAATAACTTATGTTTATCTAATTCTTTCACCATTTTCACTCAACCAGAAAGTGGCACAAACTCGATTTATGTGTTCCGCAGTAAACTAGAGTTATCTCTCGATTGAAACAAGTATATGAGATGAAACAAAAAATCCTGGAAAGCCTGGTCTTTTCTCTTTAATGTGATGTACAAAACGACTTACTTATGTTGAGATATAATATTGAAAAAAAAATCCGTTTTTGATTGTACCATTTTTTTAGACAGGCTGGAGTTTTAGGGATGCCAAATCGGAATTTTTTGTCCAACCTCTGGCAAATGTGGGGAATTTTGTAAAATAATGAGGTGAAATTAACAAAGGGCAAATTTTGAAATCGGGTCAAAATGTCTTTAAATGCACACTGGTCTCGTTATAAGGATCAAATAAGGGGCTAGGTTCCCACCTTAGTTAATTACACAGATACATTAATGTTCAAGGTCGTCCTGGTGTAAAACTTGTCCAATGCACCGATTTTGTTGAAACTGGTGGCGAATTATTCATTTGTCTTGCCTTATTTTACGATGTTGCATAATTAGTGAGAAAAATGTAGCAAGGATCTAGGCCTACATGGTCTATATAGGGAACGCCAAAATTTGATCTCAGTCAAAAAGTACACAAAGCTGTCATCCAAGAGAGAAAAAATGCATTTTTTGATTCGGTATTACCAGAGCAACAGTTTCAACAAAATCTGAGCATTGGATAATTTTGGCTCCAGGATCACCTTGAACCATAGCATTAAAGCTGTAGCCGTGTAGCTAAACCTCGGAACCTAGAAAAATATTAATGTTAACCTCTTATTTTACAATGTTCTCCGCATTTTACAGAGGATGGACCCCCAAAATCTGATTCAGCCCCCTTCAAACTGTAAAAACACGTCCTCAAACCTTCTTGTCAAACGTCGAGAGCGGGATCCCCATTTGTTATTATGCTTTCAGTTTTGCACCAAGGAGGTATTGTATTTTTTTTATTTCTGCATTATTAGCCAATAAATGTCGGGCGCGATATGGTATCTCTTGTAAAAAAGTGCACATAGTAGCATTTTGAAGCTTTGAACAGTTGAAGTGATTTATGTTGATTGCCATCTTGGATCTGAAGCAAATATAACAATAATACAAATACAAATACGCTTGGCAAGAGCCTGAGGCCATAATGGATCTAGAACAACATTTTGTATTTCTTTTTGTTGACTGAGATAGGGTGAAATGTATTTTTCTGTGATGTGAATCGTAATTTGCATAATTTTTTTAAATGGTAAACGTGGATCAATTTTTGATTTTTTAACGTAGCTTATCTTTTGAGTCTTTGATTAGAAATTGGTGGAAATTTTAGGGAGGTGCGCGGGAGCTCTTCTACCCACTAAAATAAGACGTTTGAAAATTGCAAACGGAGTTTCCAGGCGGTTTTCCAAGGACAATGAAGTAGTAGGGTTGATGTTTTGATGTCACTCTTACTGAACACTATTGTTAATTGGAATTTACAACAAAAGAGCTTACGAATGGGAATGTATTTCACCAAATCGATTGAACATGTAGATTCGTTGTCATTCTCTAAACACTCACCTACCCATACATGTACACACTTAGAATATATAGCTTGTATGGAGTGTGACAGTTCTTTATTCCATTTCTATTATCAATATGGTGATGAAAACGATAATTAAAATGATGATCATGAATAAAATGATCCATATAATAACTTCATGCATAGTCTAAGGCTCAAATACGCTATTGTATACCCTACAATAAATTTCAATTTACTGATGGGTTTGCTTAACATCAAATTCCACTTAAACTTATTAGAAAAAAGTAGATGCATCTTTATTGTTTTTATTATGCTAACTGCATTATAGGTGAGTTTTCAACATTTTTAATGGATATGTGATAAAAGAGCGAAATGACTTCGGAAATGTTTACACCATTTTCACCTTCACTTACTTGGAAAGCAAAAAAAGAATTGATTTATTACAGGAGTAAGCTTATAGCCACAATACAAAACACTTGTCGACCATACATCAAAACCCTACCACATTAAAGAAAACCCTAAGTTTTGTAAAAGCCACCCCCCCCAGTTTTCGCATCGCAACATCGGTAAGTGTGCCAGGTAAGTGCGCTTTATTCCGTGTAGCGCATGCATGCATGCGTGCTTGTTGTTACCAAGTACACTGTACTACCATTTCACTGTAAATATGACACATGCGTGAGTGAGTGGTCAAACATTTTGCTGCAGTGGTTATCAATGTGAAACTGACCCCTTTCGGGACTTCAGTTCATTTACACTTTCAGTTCATTTTCGAAGAAATTTTGCATCAAGCTATTCCAGAAATTTGTTAGTCAGTAGGCCTATAGTTTTGGCCGGTGTAAGAGGGCCGGGAGCTCCCCCCCCAAAAAAAAAACCGGAATAAACTGTTAACCGTGCCTTATAGAGGAGCTATTGGATATAAAGCTAAATCAAATGAGGCGTGCAGGACTTTTTCTTGCGGGTTGGTTGATTATCTGGGCGGCGCGCACCAAGGCCGCTTTTATTTCCCCCAGCTAGTTTATTATATATATTTTACTAAAATATAAACTCCATGCTCTAACGGACCTATCAGTCACCCCAAACCCGAAGTCACCCCGAACTTGGTAATAAAATTCCGGATTCGGAATTACGCTGTTATGGGACTGTTATATACTATATATACTACACATATAAAACGAAAATTCTGATTCATTTCAATTTTGGAATTGAGCATTTTACTTGACTATCTTTAGTTATAGTTTACTATTTCAATTAATGCCAACAAAATTAAATTTCAAAATATCTGAGTCAGCCTTTAATTCTATCCAGAACCAGGACGCGAGGAGATTTTCTGAAGATTATCTAAATGTGCACTTGAATACTTGAATGGTTGTAGAATACTCTAAATTCCAGGGATTTAAAGGTGCTACGAGAGATTTCACATAACATTATGTAAAAATGTTAAAATCTTGATGTAAAACTTTCTATAAAAATATGCCCACCTGAAAGACATTTCTTTGGTATACAAAAATTGTGCAATTTCTAATTACCTATTGGAGCAAATAGGAAATTCAGCCTATGTTTTAGATTGATATAAGCATATAAAAATCGGGTACAGTTCGATTTTCCGACGTGTCATTTGTCCGAACGGTTTTTGTTCCGAAAGGTTATTATTCCGACATATTGATACCGAAATACTTTTTGCTCCGACTATTTCTCAGGTAAATTAATCCGAACGGCAAATGGTCCGAAAGGTCATTATTCCGAAATCGAAAAGGGGTCATTGTTCTGAAAGTTTTTTACTCCTACGGGTCATTATACTCCGAAAGGTCATTACTCCGAAAGGTTGTTTCTCTAAATTTTCGGAATAAAACCTTTCGTAGTAAAAAGCTTATTTTTTATTCCATAGGACTTTTACTCCGAAAGGTCATTACTCTGAAAGGTCGTTTCTCCGAATTTTCGGTATATAGACCTTTCGGATTAAAAACCTTTCGGAGTAAAAAACCTCAAATAAACTCTGTTGTACGTTCCTCAAACTTGACGAGTATATAATCATTCTGTACCAACAATTTTAACCTAAAGGTGCGATTGTATCACAGAATGTTGGTACCGATTTTGGTATCACTGGAAAGAGACCCATAGCTATCCATTAGTACCAAAAAATCAAGTTCACATATTTACAAGTAAATGTTAAACCATTAGGCCGATATGTACAAAAAATTTATTCGGAGAAACGAACTTTCGGAGTAAAAAACTTTTGGAATAAAAATTGTTTTTGATCCGAAAGGTTTTCATTCCGAAAGGTCGATATTCCGAAAATTCGGAGAAACAACCTTCTGGAATACTACCGTTCGGAGTAAAAAACTTTTGGAATAAAAATTGTTTTTGATCCGAAAGGTTTTCATTCCGAAAGGTCGATATTCCGAAAATTCAGGAGAAACGCCCTTTTGGAATAATGACCTTTGAGTAAAAACTTTTCGGAACAAATAACTTTCGGATTAATGACCCTTCATTTTCAGAATAAAGACCGTAAATTTTTTTCGGGGCAATGACCCCTCGGAGAAATAAATGATCGATCGGAGATAAAACCTTTCGGAGTAATGATCTTTATTTTCGGAGAAACGACCTTTCGGATTAATGAACTTCGGACTAATGACCCTTCGGAACAAAAACCTTTCGGAATTATGAGCTTCCATAGAACAGTGTGTTCGGAGTGACCGTTTGGAGAAAAAAATGACACGTCGGAATATCGAACTGTCCCCATAAAAATCACCGTTTGTTTTCCCTTTTAAGACATTTCTATAGCCAAAAATACAAGGTAGAAAACATATGAGTGTCTACCTATAAAGGCTATATATATGAAATCACTATAACAAAAATATGGATGCCTTGAAATCTATTTAAGGATTGTAGTTAGGGACCAATCAAAATAGATTTAAAATTAAATCCTATTTGCCTTACGTTCAATCATAATAGATATTTGAATTAAAATCTGATATGATTTAATGTTAATGCAAAGATTAAAGGTGCAACGAGAGATTTCAAATAACAGGTGTCCCGAAAAAATGTGAAAATTCTGATTTTGGCACCGGTGTAAAGCTTTATATCAAAAAATATCACCATCTGTAATTAAGGATTAAGCTGAGAACTGTTTCTTTGGTACAAAAATTGTGAAATTTCTAATTTTGTATAGGAGCAAATACGAAATTTAGCTTATGTCTTCTATTGAAATAAAAATCACCTTTTGTTCTCACTTTTAAGACATTTCTGTACCAAAATACAAGGTAAGAAATCATTTGAGTGTCTGATCTATATGAAATCACTACATATGACACCTTACATGGATGTCTAAAAATCAATCGTTGCACCTTTAATTTTGAATTCTAACATTGATTGGTCCCTAACTACAATCCTAAGAATTAACTTTTAAATTCCTGTAATTTAGAGTGTATGCCTACAGAAAACGTTCGACGGTCTATTTGGCAGAAAGGAAACCAACAAAATATAAGTTCTGAACTTCATAGAAGAAAGATTTTGAAAAAAATGGGATCGCATTTTTTCTGAAAATGCATTATTTAGTTTTTGTAACCGTAATTTAATTCTGGGATCAATTAAATTGTCCTTCAGAATAAAATTATTACTCAATTCCACATGATAGCATTTTTCCAGATTGCAACATCTGTGTGTACTTATTTCCCGATTAGGTAGTTTTGTGCAAGCAGAAATTTGCTGCACTACACACAACGCTGTTCTTTAAAATCAAGGTCCCGGATGACAATAAATGACTTCATATTTCTGTTCCAGAGTATTTCATTTAATTATCATTCAACACAACATTTAAGCCTGAGTTTAATTACAAAATGTAAGTCAACAATTAACATATTAATATTTTAAAAATATAAAAGATGAAATGCTTGAAAATTTCGAATAATTTGGCCTGCAAGAGAATGTATGATTTATTACCCGTGACAGAGCCTAATGTAATTGATTGATTTTCAAACGATGTTCTCTGCTGTTTTTACTGGAAATAATGCCGAAAAGAGCTTAAGAATGTTTTATATGATGACTAAACATTATGATTGATCCCATAAATTTCGTTTAAACCTTGTATTTTAGCTAAATTTGGCCATCAAAGATAGCGTCAGGTCTGCTATGTAAAACATCTTACCATTGGTCAATGTATTTCTAAAGAATCATAAACGGTAGTCAGATTACAGCCAATCACAAAGGTCGGTATGAATTGCTTTGTCAATGCGTGAGTCATCCTGAACATTTCAGATGCGTGTATGCGTTTCCAGCATGTGTGATTGTTCCTACTGACTGTATTTGAGTGATTGAGAGCGCTAGCAGTTCCCACACACGCGATACTCGAAGCGTGCAGCGGTCAATCCACTACGTAATACACGTTTTGTGAGTGGCGCTATCTATGAAAAGTTTTGAGGCGTCCTGAGCAACGTCGCGTGAGTCAATTCAGTGTAGGCCTACACTGCTCTTTGTGTAAACCGATTTTTTGCATCGCAAGTCCACGCGTTTTGAGAGCCAAAATGAGTGCAACGGAGAGTGCAACTAGCGGTCCAACCCCAGCTAAACAAAGCAAAATGGACCCAAGTGCAGAGCCGGTGAGTGCGAGTTCTGATGGGGACAACCAAACGCGGCGCTGTGTAGCACCAAAACAAAGTTGCAGGGAGCTGGGGGACTCTTTACGGATCTGGATGATAATCCCGAAACTCAAAATTACTCTCTGAAGGGACATTGATTAATGTCAAAATGAATCGACGCAGTTTGAATGAGCAGGCAAGGGAGGAGATTCTCAAAGGAGGAGCAAAAAGAGGAAATTCAACAAAATTGAGGAAGCCCTCATTTTGACAGCGGAATTGCCCCTCAATTCAGAAGATCCCAAAAATTTATTGGGTTTGCACTGTATCATTTGATTTATGATATAAGATTTGTGAATCTTTTATTTAATGCTGTGTGCATGTGTTGTGTGTGTTGATGTGTGTGTGTCGGGGGGGCGTGAATTTGAATTGATGAAGAGCAGGCCGGCGGTGAGGGGGCAGATAAGTGTTGGGTTGTATGGGGTGGGGTTGGGGAAAGGTAGTGGCGGAAGGGCACCCTGGCCTTGAAAAAGCAGCAGGGGGGGATTTTCTATTAGCACACCATAATGTGTGTGTGTTGTCCTGAGTTCACAAGTTATTTCTGCCACCAAATCCTTCCCCATGTTTTTGCAGGGGGTTTATTTAGTAAGGTGGTGGTGGCACAATACTTGCTGTTCTTTCCGTGTTGGAACCACTTTGGTTAGGTTTTTTGTTTTTCACATCTCCTTTTACGTTACAACCGACTTGGGCTTAAGGTGCAATATAGGGGTTTTTTCCTTCCTGTTGTGGATGATTTTGAAAGGTCATGGGACCAAGGTCATCTGAGGGTCATTGTTCCGTCTGGCCAGGGGGGTGACACAAGTTTACTTGACTTGTATTTTTAATATTATTTTTTGGGGTTCAGAATTTTGTATTGTGCCACCCCCTATGAATTTTTGGCGCCTCAACGGAATAAACGGCCCTCGATTTTTGCACCACATGTTCACTATCAAAACAAACATTTGGCCAATACCCCCAATGAACCTAATTATTGCAAGGAGGTGAAAAAGGTTTTTAAAATGATTATAAAATATACAGACTTCCAAAATTGGATTTTTTATATGGGAGAGGAGAATAAAAAACACAAAACTCATCTCACCACCACGCGTTGCAGTTCCACCGCAGTATCGACATCAGCTGCTGGTCGTTATAAATTTTGTTTTTTTTTTTGTGTTTTTTGACCGCCATTCACAATTTGTGTCGGTATTTTTTGAAACTTCAGTTTTGCGTTGCTGCACTACAATGCTAGTATGAACAGACCTTTATTAGATTGAGAGTTTAATGACCAATTTGGGTGGCAGCAGTGGAGATTCAAATGACTGCAAGTATGTTACCTGTATCAAGGTAAATGATTCAATTCCCCATGGTTTCCCTCAGTACAGTCAACCACGGAAAACCGTGTATTGAAAACACAACACAACAACTCCCCCCCCCCCCCCCCCCCAATGGCTTGCATGTTAGAGGTTCAACCGAAATGATTGGGCCATTCTGGATAACCGATATTGAAATTCCTTTAATATCATCCGATAATCCGATCCGATATTTTGTGGTTTTGTAAAATAACAAAACAACATAAAAAAAATAAAAACATTCAAAATGAAATTTCAATATGTTAATAACAAACATCTTTCTGGTATTTGTGAATCCCCTTCTCCCTCCCCTCTCTCACCCCACCCCGCCCCGCGGCCCGAAGGGCACCAACCGCGTCAAGCCCTACCGGCCCCACGTCATTTCCCCATTCCCAAGCCCCTCCCCTTGCCCCCTCTTTGCCTGCCTGGCCCCTAGTAGAAAAGACCAACACTATAAGGGGCAAGGAAAGAAATCAGGAAAAAAAAGAACATGAAGGGAGGAGAAAAAAAGAAAGATTTTTTTCAAAAACTTTGTGCTGAAGAAAAGAGAGAGGAGGAAAAAGAAAAGAAAAAGACAGGGAGGAAGGACACCAGCAACGCCAACAGCAGGGAAGAGAACAGAAAGGAAGACAAGAACCGCAAGAGGAAGAGAACCAAGAAAGGAGAACTCAGCACACACGCGCAGAGCACCAGAAAAGGACACACAAGCAGAGACACATGGCAGTCAACACCTCTCCACTTCCTTGCATACCTTCCCTCTCTGCGACACTCTATCCCACCAATTCCCTCTCCTCCCCCAACAAATGGCCCTACTCAACTGTCCAAGCCTTCCCACCAATCCCCCTCCTCCCGCCCTCCACTCTCCTGTCCGATCCTCCCTGCAGCCCCCTTCCCATCCCCATCCTGCTCCACCATGGTCTCGCCCCTCCCCAGCTCCGTCCTCCCCTCTCACCACCCACCCCCCCCCACTCCCGGCCCATCCAGCAAACTCCACACCCATGCACACCTCCTCAACACGCGCCCATTCCCCTTCATCCACTCCCTTCCCCCCCGGTTCTCACCACCTCCCATCTGGGCCCGCCCCTCACTACCCTAGTTCTCGACATTCATTTTTCCATGTTCCCGAAAAAACTCTGGAATTATTTTTCGGTTTTCTAAACAGTATGGGAAAACCCAAAATTTAGAGTTTTTAAGTTATGTTGTTTTAGATTAAGAAAATGCTGTTGAACTTTGTTTAAATCATTTCCAAAAATTTCAGGAAAAAAATCCATGATTAGACTCTAATGAACATAGTTTAAATTAGAAACGAAAAAAAAAAGTGCAGTTTTTACAAAACGGAATTTGAGAATTACAAAACGGAAAATTATGTCTCTTTACCCTACCCATCCATCCACCTCAAGGTCTCCAAACCCCTCCCAGCAACTCAACTCACCTAAACACCTAACCCCCCCCTCCCATTCCATTACCTTCCTCATCTCCCCTCCCATCCGTCTAAACTCCCTCCTCTCTCTTCCTGAGCTCCTATCCCCTTCCTGCCCCTCCGTATTCCCCTCTCCATTCCCTCATATCCCCTCTCCTATCCCTCCTGTCTCCTTTACTCTCCTCCCCTCCCCTTTCCTCTCCCCCCTCCCCTTTCCCTCTCTCCCTTTCCTTTCATCTCCCCTCCCACCTCTTCCCCCTCCCTCTCTTCCCCAGGGATGGAAAAAATGGCAAATTTCATGGAAGCGAATACGATTCCCGCCGGGACGGACAGCTCCAAACATAATGAAATTCTTCACCTCAAAATAGAATTTCCTAAGGGTCCGGGGATGGGTGTTTAGAAAACCCCAGCTTTCACTGGAAATTTTCGGCAAATTCCGCCCATTCTTTCTCGCAAACTGATATATTGGTATTTTCCGCGCCCAAATAAGCGCTGAAAATTCACCCAATCCACGTAATTACGCACTGAACTAAAGGGTCCTGGTAGACCACCTTATCTAAAGTTACAGAAGTGTAAATTAAGCGATTATGTCGATCACAAAAAGGGTCATTCACACGTTTTTGATAAAATGCATTCAAAATTAATCTTTAAAATTAAAATGATGCGTCCAAATGAAAAACAACTATTCCCCCAAGCATGTCAAACATACTGCATGGACCCGACACTCGTAAATCTATTACATATAGCGATTTTGTGTTCTTTCCTGGTCCAGTATTTTTACAATAAAGTAATTACCTCACCCCATGTATTAAATGGAATCAAACCCCAAACAAAACACAAATTTAAACATTAGTTCCTTCACATTCATGTCATTGCAATAAACAAAAAATAAACAATGGTAATTTAAGTCAGAATTTTTGAAAAATTCATTTCCAGAAATGACTTAACATCGATTTTTTTTGGAAATCTAAATAAATCATGCGTTTTTATTGCTAAAATAATTTTGTCACAACTTTTAAAAGTTACAAATGTTAAATCTTGACTTTGAAACCTGAACATAGCGCCTTTTGCATTTCAAGGTCAGACTACATTTGAACTATTAAAAGTTGCAAAATTGAATTTGTCATCCATGAAAAACATATAATTAGACACACACATCTTTAAAATCGGTTTTAAATTTACTATTTGACCTTGACCTCAGGGACTGACTTTTAAATAAGGTGTGGTGCTCGGTTAAAAAGCTCCTCTTGCGTTCATATCAGGGGGAGCTTTTAATGAAAGCGGTTCATGGCATTTACCAATGCTAACCAAGGATAGATTAGATTCCCAAGGGGAGCTTTAAGCGCTCCCATATAAAGTGCTTAAGGAAGAGCTGGTATTGTAGTGGGAGAGCTATCACTCGCACTCTCCTTAAAAGTCAGTCTCTGAGCTGTTAAAAGTTCATTGACTTTTGGACCAATTTTTGGCCATAGCGTCCTCAGTTTGAAGTCTGATCTATAACAACAACTATATATTTTTAGATTCCGTATGATAAGGAGAGTGGAGAGTAATTTGACATGAATATTAATTCAAATTGCGACAGAGTTCTCAATTTTTACCCCTGTGTTAACTTTGTTTGCCCCTCCAAAATGCCGGACATTGAAGCGGCAAACCAAAGCCCAAGTCAAAAAGCAATTCAACATCGATCAGGGAAACCCCAAGACGCCTTTCAAATCTTTGTCTCCAAAGTTTGGTCACGGGGTCTTCAGGCTGGTCTTCTACTAATGGGTGAAGGAAAAAGTGAAATTTTTGAGTGTAAAAAGTACCACAATTTTAAACACTCTATAATTTGTAAGTTTCAATTCTCATATTGTTATAACTGCTTGAGATGTGTAGGGAACATCATAAGCCTTCAAAACAGGGAAAAGGGAACTTGTTGTAACAATGAAATATGTTGCCGGACTGAAGCTTCAGGGTGTTCAAAAAACTTATTTAATTTTTTGCTTTTTATGACAAACATAGTCAAAAACTTTTTTAAGGGAGATGGCACCGATTTCAGGATATTGATAGATTGCTTTCACTCCAAAACCCCCATCTGTAAAGTTTCGTTGGCCGATATTCAATGCCGTTGTGTGCAGAGAGCTAAAAAAAGTGTGATTTTGAAGCCCCATAGAGTACTGTGTAAAATAATATGGTCGACCAAAATGGGGCGTTTATTTTCGCTCATAACTTCCAAACCCAAACATCCTTTGGCTTCTAAGATTTCACACGGTAATAAGAAAATAGTAGATTCTTCTGATACCAAAATGTTGACCACTTCCGGTGGTTAAAATCATGGGGTTCTGGGGACGAGGCTAATTAGCGATAGGGCCCATGGATCCTTTTTAAAGCCAACCTCCTACAGATATGAAGAAAGGGTGGCATCTTTGTAGTCCTCATCAAATTCCCTTTCTGAAACTGTATTACTTTTGCGGGGGTAGGCATTAATTCAAAAGTTATTGCCACACAGAACTTTGAGAAGCATATTATGACGCACATTTGTTACACAATGTACAGCCTCGTATAGGAAAAACCCTTTCCTCACAATGCAAAGGTTAGTAAAATTGCAACTATCATCATAAGCTTTACCTTTTGTATGGGTCAAAATGAATGCCACTAAATAACAAAAACAAAATGAGATGTTTTTGATCTTAATGACTGTTACATGGCTGGGCTTACAAAAGATTATGGTACAGAATAAAAACTCAAAAAGCCCTGAATATCAAAAATCTCTATACTTTAACACATACCTCATCAGTATGCACCTCTCCGTTGTGCACCTCCACCCCTGAACCACTGCACCCCATTCAAATTACGATATCTCCAAAAATAAACATGGCACAAATTTGAAATTGTTATCATTTTCACGCTAAATTAAATTACCTATAAATGGAACATTATATTAAGTCAGAATTTTTTAAAAATCATTTCAGAAATGACTAACATAGATTTGAAATCTAAATAAATCATGCGTTTTTATTGCTAAAATAATTTTGTAACTTTTAAAAGTACAAATGTTAAATCTTGACTTTGAAACCTGAAATCCGCCATTTTGCATTCAAGGTCAAGACTAACATTTGAACTATTAAAAGTTGCAAAATTGAATTTGTCATGCACGAAAACATATAATTAGACACATCTTTAAAATGGGTTTATATTAACTATTTGACCTTGACTCAGGGACTGACTTTTAAAATAAGGTGGTGCTCGGTAAAAAGCTCTCTTGGTCATATCAGGGGGAGCTTTAATGAGAGCGGTTCATGGCATTTACCAATGCTAACCAAGGATAGATTAGATTCCCAAGGGGAGCTTTAAATCGCTCTCCTATAAAGTGCTTAAGGAGAGCTGTAGGGGAGCTATCACTCTCACTCTCCTTAAAAGTCGGTCTCTGTTGACTGAAAGTTCATTGACCTTTGGACATTTTTGGCCATAGCGTCCTCATTTGAAGTCGGATCTATAACAAACTATACTTTTTTTTTTTTTTTTTTTTAATTTTACATCAAATTGTATTATTTTTTCGGGAATTCGTGATGTATGTACATATATTTTATGAATGTAAGTCAAACTGAGCTTGACAAAAATCTTGACATATTTCCTTTAAGGAGAGCTGTAGGGGAGCTATCACTCACTCTCCTTAAAAGTCAGTCTCTGTTGACTGAAAGTTCATTGACCTTTGGACATTTTTGGCCATAGCGTCCTCATTTGAAGTCGGATCTATAACAAACTATACATTTTTAGATTCCGTATGATAAGGCGAGTAATTTGACATGAATATTAATTCAATTGCGACAGTTCTCAATTTTTACCCCTGTGTTAACTTTGTTAGCCCCTTCCCCAAATGCCGGAACATTGAAGCGGCAAGCCCAAGTCAAAAAGCTTCAACATCGATCAGGGAACCCCAAGACGCCTTCAAATCTTTGTCTCCAGAGTTTGGTCACGGGATCTTCAGGCTGGTCTTCTACTAATAGGGTGGAAAAGTGAAATTTTGGTGTAAAAAGTACACAATTTTTAAACACTCTATAATTTGTTAAGTTCAATTCTCATATTGATACAACTCCTTGAGATGTGTAGGGAACATCATAAGCCTTCAAAACAAGGGAACTTGTAACAATGAAATATGTTGCCTTACTGAAGCTTCAGGGTGTTCAAAAAACTTATTTAATTTTTTGCTTTTTTATGACAACATAGTCAAAACTTTTTTAAGGGAGATGGCCCGATTTAAGGATATGAAGTTTTCATCTTGATAGATTGGCTTTCACTCCAAAACCCCCATCTGTAAAGTTTCGTGCCGATATTTCAATCCGTTTTGATGCGAGAGCTAAAAACGTGATTTTGTAAGCCCCATAGAGTACTGTGTAAAATAATATTGGTCGACCAAAATGGGGCGTATTTTCGCTCATAACTTCCAAACCAAACATCCTTTGGCTCTAAGATTTCACACGGTAAATAAGAAAAATAGTAGCTTTCTTCTGATACCAAAATGTTGACCACTTCCGGTAAAATCTGGGGCTTCTGGGGACGAGGCTATTAGCGATCGGGCCATGGACCTTTAAAGCAACCTCCTACAGAATTCGAAGAAAGGGTGGCATATTTGTATTCCTCATCAAATTTCCTTTCTGAAAATGTATACTTTTGCTGGGGTAGCATAATTACTTCAAAAGTTATGCCACACAGAACTTTGAGAGCATACATGTATATGACGCACATTGTACAAATGTACAGCATCGTATAGGAAAAACCCTTACCTCACAATGCAAAAGGTAGTAAAATTGCAACTATCATCATAGCTTTAACTGTTGTATGGGTCAAAATGAATGCCACATAAATAACAAACAAAATGAGATGTTTTTTATCTTAATACTGTTACATGGCTGGGTTACAAAGATATGGTACAGAATAAACTCAAAAAGCCCTGAATATCAAAATCCCTATACTTTAACACATACCTCATCCGTATGCACCTCATCCGTATGCACCTCATCCGTATGCACCTCTTCCGTATGCACCTCCACCCCTGACACTGACCCATTCAAATTACGATATCTCCAAAAATAAACATGGCACAAATTTGAAATTGTTATCATTTTCAAGCTAAATAAATTACCTATTAAATGGAACATAAACCAGCTTAATGCCTTTCTTGGTTCTAATGATACATTAAAAATGTTGTAAAATATTTTGGAAAATGTAACACCTCCACCTTTTCCTATATACCCCCCCAACCTCATGGCGCATGACCATACTGGGCATGGAATTTAAGCTCCCCTAATTTTGACAAAATAATCGTGTTCAGAAGTGTTGGACCCCATTTTTGTCCCAAATCGTCCATTGAATCATAAACAAACATGTGTTGCATAGCAACATACTGAACTTGGACACTTGATTTTTTTCATAATTATGTATGCCAAAGTTAATTATTCAATTTCATTTTAATATTATGCCTAGGTTCATGTAGGGGAAATCAAATATAAAACACAAAAAAATGACAGTTCAATGGTCTGTCGTCGCAGGAAGAAACGGAGGTTTTGGATTTGTGTCCACACCAAGTCATGAGGGAATTAAAGGCCAATACATAAGATGGAATGGAGAGTGCCACAAGTTACTATTAACCTCAGCACACACACTTTCCCACACAAAGACTTACAACTTTAGAATTGTGGCTGGTTAGGAACTTACTGCATGACAAAGTTTATTGGCATTCTTTGATTTGGCAAACGATATTGTAATCCTTAATTGTTGGCAAACATTTATAAATCATCCACAAATGTCTGCCAGACTCTCAGAAGAAGATGAAGAGTGTCTTCACTACTGCAAAAGGATAGAGGTAGAGGAATTTGAAGACATCAAGTCAGGGTACAGGATTAAATTTGTCTTCAATGAAAATCCTTTCTTTGAGAATGATGTAATCTACAAAGAATTTCATCTGAGTACGACTGGTAAGTATGCATACATCAGAGTGTCAATTTTTATTTTATGGTGGGGTAAACAAATTTGAAATGATTTTGCAGAAAGATAAAGTGGAGCTCTCACAAGAACTGAGGCAGGTACATTGTACATACTTAATGCAATCAAATCCACATACCTAAAAATCAGAAGTTTGAATATTCTGTAATTTGCACTAAAAATCAAAAGCTAGCTTCTGTATTTTGTTGCAGTTAATTTTACTTGCAATTTCACAAAGGAATATGTCACTGCTACCATTCACTAGGGCAATGACATCACGATACGTTGATTTGAGCAGTGGGGCTAGAGGATGAACGGAAATCACTGAACCAGTTAGATCAATTGCACTAAGTTATAATCCTGACCAAGCTTTGTTTGTTGGTGAAAATTTACTAGCATCAAAAATAGCCCAGGTTAAATTCTTGATGAAATTTCTGATTTGGTTGAAAATCTAAACTTTGATTTTTACTGATGTGGATATGATCGCATAAAGCATGTGCTTGCATATGGCCTCAATTTGCTGATGTAGTGCATGTTAGTATCCATTGGTTACTGGTTCATGCCTTGGCTCATGCACCTGTTCCGAATTATGATATGCCATAGGATTTGTGTTGTGATCAATGTGATCAGTAGCACCAAAGTTAGCATGAGCCAGTTGACCTGGCAACGGTTTATTCTAACATGCTCTACATCCGCGAATATACTTTTTGTGTTGCATGCCTTAATGCGGGAAGACACATAGGGATCACTTTGTCCACTGTTGTCTGTTGTTGTTGTCGGTTGTTGTTCATGTGAAAAAGGTTAACATTAAGGGGGAATATATCATTGGAAGGGCTAAAAAATGAAATCCATATTTAAATCAAGGAAAAATTGCCTTTCTATTACTTTTTGTTTGACAAAATCGGAGCTTCCATTCAAAAGTTATGGTCAAAAATTGAACTTTGTGAATTGCAATTTCTTATGTTTTCTATTGTTTTTAACATATGTATTTTATTGTTTTTCAAGCTGCGATGTTTAATTTTTTCCACTTTAAAAATTTATATCTCAAACCGTAATTTACCTTTTGAGCTCTAATTTTCAAAAGTATCTTTTAAAATTCAAGCACTTATTTTCTAATTCATCGTGAAAGTAAAACTGTGTTTTTAAAACATACAAAAAATTAAAAAAAACAGCGTTTCTAGACTTAATAACCTATATCTAAAAAGTCAA